>NW_022046178.1:0-50000 GCF_001654015.2 Drosophila navojoa | reverse complement strand
CGTGCATGCGTGAGCGTGCTCGTGCTCGTGCTTGTGCTCATGCTCATAATAATGCGCGAAGGAAACAACGGGAAAACAAAAACAAATACAAAATATGCAAAACAAAAACAAAGCAACAACTAGCGCCGCTGTCAGTTATATTCGCTTTGACTACACACACACACACACACACACACACACATGCACACGCACATGTGCAAATTGTATCAATACACACACACACATACTGTATGTATGTGTGTATAATTTTGTGTTTTACTTTTATTTTTGTTTTTGTGTCGCGCTTTTTTTTTCAACTGTAGCCGATGAGCCGCAACGCGGGGCTAAAAGGTTAACTTCTAAATATTAATAGTCGTCGCCGTCAACGAAAAAACAAAAACCATAACAACAAAAACAAAGCAGACCATCCAACAACAAAAATTAAAAATTTAAAACAAAAACATTGAGAGAAAAGAAACCAAACGTACAAGCGATTCAAGTGTACTTTTTTTTTTGTATTTCTGCTGCCTTTGCTAAGTGCTCACACACACACATGCACACACACATGCATGTTTGCAGTGTGCATTTACATTTGTATGCGTTAGCATATGCAATACTTACAGTGTGTACACACCGATTAGAAGTGCGTTATTTTTAAACGGTTTTTCTGTTTCTCTTTTTTTTTTTTGTTTTGGTTCCTTTTACAATTTTTGTGTTTTTGTTTTTGTAATGCTAACATTGCCAATGAAGAAGAAGAAGATCGCAAAACGGATACCAAGTTAGAATAGAGAGAGAACAGCGCGAAAATCTTCGCGTAACGCTTTCTCAGCACAAAACGCTCGCTGCTGCTGCTGCAGCGTAGCAGCTGACGTCGACGCCGTCGCTTCTGTGAAATAAGCTGCTGACTCAAACAAAATATTCAAATGGTAAGTAAATCACCTAGCAAAAGAACAACAATATTAGAAGAGCAAGTCTCTTTGGAGAGAGCGAGAGAGGCAGCGCGAGCAAAAGCCTCGGCTGCGCCTGCCGCTCTCGCTCTCTCTCTCTCTCTCCCTCTCTCTCACCGTCTCTCTGCTATGCACGATTGCAATGCGAGAATGCCGAATGCAAACTCCTAGCCAAACTAGCCTGATTGTCTGCCTTCGTCTCTCGGTCTCTCTCTTTCTCTCTCGCTCCAACATGGCAAAGCTATGTAGCTACATATGTATGCAATTACAGTTACATATGTATGCATGCATAAATGCTTTATTTTGACTGCACCAATGGGGAACGCGCGCAGCAATTGGAGTTGAGGGTGCAGCAGGGGCATTCCCGAGCTCAGTTCAAATTTTGTTTTATGTCTCATGTCTCGGGGCATCAAGTAACACCTTCTGTTCCCAGCGTACATTTTCCCAAAAATATAGTTGATCTCTACATGGCATAAGTGTATGTATATAAATTAAAATACATACATACATACATATATACATATGTAAATCTTAAGTTAATGGCCCACTGCTCTCACCGCTCATCCAGGGTATATAAAAGCCAGTCGATCTGCTTTAGCTTTTTAGGGTGAGCTCTAAGCCGGTTATCAGTAGGAAGGTCTACGTTAGGGTCAAGTTGATTTCTGAGCCATGGATCATATCAATTCGTCTAGTTTACTTGTATGATTCGTATTCGAAATCTGGCAATGATCGTATTTCTTATTCAATTTCCCCGTTTCTAACTGCTGATACCCTGTTGCAATCCATATGGGGTGTTTGGGTGGCGGAAGTATATGAACACAGATAGAGATTTATCTATATATAACGGCTATACGTATTGCATTTTTATCGATGATTATGAATATGTATATACAAAATTGATTTTATATGTATGTAGAGAGAGCGAAATACAGAGGGAGAGGGAGAGGGAGAAAGAGGTGCAGATGGAGGGATAGACGAACAAACGAATAGAACATATTAATTAATTGAAATACTATAGTTAATGAACAAGAAGAAGAAGCGAGAATTTTTGTATAAGAGACTGAAAGAGATAAAGAGAAATGCAGATCCAAACATAAATAGAGAGAAGCTTAATATTTGCTTGTATTATATGCGCTTTATCACTTAATCTAGACTCTCTCTCTCTCTCTCTGCTGCTCTCCCTCTCTTTCTTTCTTTAAGTTTAGTGCTTCATGCCTGGAATTCCCAACAGAGAGAGTAGTTCTCAGTCAATGTTTTCTACAGATATTTCTCTTATTGCTCTCGCCCCTTTCTCTATCATTCTTGCTCCTCAGCTCGCCTCCATGATTCCCTCTTAATTTAGAGCATTTGGGGTTTTTTTTAGTAAGTTTACAGAGTCTTAGCCGAATATCAACTGATCTGAAACTCTCTTTGACTTTCTCTCTCTCTCCCTCTCTCGTTCTCACTCTCGCTTTCTTTTGTAGCAACTCGAATCTTGATAAGTAACTTTTTTTCCCTCTTCTCAGTTTCAGTCTATCATCCGGTCCTTAGCTTCGAATTCCCACACTCACAATAATTTTGAGACCTCTTTCCCCTTTCTCGCTCTCATTGTATAGAATCTCCTCGTCCCCTATTTTCTACCAATATTGAACTATCCCTCTTTTATCTGTTTCTACCTCTTCCTCTCTCTCTCTATCTCTCTCCCTCTCTCTCTCTCTCTCTCTCTCTCCCTCTCTCTCTCTCTCCATCTCTCTATTTCTCTCTTTTCTCTTAAACTCACTCACTCTCTGGCTCTCTCTCTTTCTCTGTCTGTGTTGCAGGAGACAAAGAATCCCCCGCCCACCGTGACGAGCAGCTATCACCATCAGCGTGCGCCGCGCACTCCCGAAAGCTATTTCAATGTGCCCGAGTCGGTGGCTCTGCTGAACATCGTCAAGTCGGAGAGAATCCAGAGCGCGTTCCAGTCGAATCGCAAGAATCATGCGAGCGTATGGGAAATGGTCGCCGAGGTGCTGAACCGCTTCAGCGCACGCAAGCGAACGGCCAAGCAGTGCTGCAATCGGTACGAGAACCTGAAGAAGATCTACACACAGCTGAAGAAGAATCCGGAGCGGCACGTCCGGCGCAACTGGCCGTATATGTTCCTGTTCAAGGAGATCGAGGAGCAGCGCGGCGAGTGCTGGGGCTCCAATGGGAAGCGCCTGGCGCTGATCAGCAAGAATCACAATGAGCTCTCCTACTATCAGCGGCGCCGGCAGGCCGCCGAGCTGGGCGTCCTGCTCACCAAGGACACGCTGACGCCCCATCAGCACAATTTGCTGCAGAGCCTCAGCCACGCCCACTCCACCGACTCGTCGCAGAGTGGGGCGAGTAAAATGGAGCGCGGCTTTATGCCAAATCACTTCGTGGAGACGCAGCTGAGCGAGGGTCCCTGCCCGAATGCTCCGCTGCCGGTGGGCGTGGGCCAAGTGGGCGTGCCCGGCGTGTACGATGACAATCCCTTGGCGAACGCCGTCGCAGCAGCTGCAGCAGCTGTCGCCCAACTGCAGCAGCAACAACAACAACAGCAGCAACAGCAACAACAACAGCAGCAACAACAACAGCAGCAACAGCAACAACAACAACAACAGCAGCAGCAACCAAATGGCCAGGAGCAGGATCAACAGCCACAGCACAGTCTCAGCCACAGTCTCTCTCACGGCCTCAATCAGAGTCTCAGTCACAGTCTCAATCACAGTCACAATCACAGTCACAGTCACAGTCACAGTCTCAATCACAGTGCCGCATTTAAGGATCACGGACATGGCCTGCACGACGAGCCGCCGGAAGCTTCGGATTATGATAAGGACTGCAATGGAGCGCTTAACTTGCATCACAACAACAGCAGCGGCAACGACAATAACATATCCATGAAGTGAGTAGCCTCCCTATGCGATTCTCAGTTCAATGATTTTGCGATTTTACGTTGTAATTGACTGACTGATTTGACTGATTTTTATATCCATGAGATGAGCGTCCTTACAAGGTAATTCTCATGCAACGGATTGGTTGACGTACTGATTAAAGAGCAAGTTGTAGATGCTACTAAACTGAGGGTTTTCTGTATAGAGCAAGCCTAGGAAAACTGTCTTCTGCATAGTAGCTACATTTTCTAAGCATTCAAGGAGTAGTTGACTTGCTTCACTGACTCTTACGCAACTGATTGACTGATGATACGTACTATACTTAAAAACTATAGAGGAGGAGTTGTAGATGTTAGCTCAATAGGCTTTATCAATAGTAGATTCTTTTTTTTTTACCACATATGAGGTAGATCTCCTCTCTATGTGATTCCCATTCAAATGACTGAGAGATCAACATGATTGAAGAGCAGCAAGTTGTAGATGCTAATCAACAGTATTACGTATATTAGTTTCGAAATGCTCAACATCTATAACGTCTATGACTTCTCTAATAGATTATCATTTAGCTGAAAGATTGATTGATGATGGATTGAAATGCAAGTGTAGATGTCATTTATGTCTTATAAAGTGTTTGCTTCTCTATTGGATTCCCATTTAAATAAGTGATTGATTTATTGACTGATTGAAGAACAGACATAGAGCTATTCTAGCATTCTGTTGACTGACTGTTGATTGACCATTCTGTTGATTGACCTGTGAATTTTGAATTTTATTTAGATTTTCACATAAAACACTTCAATTTACCATCTACCCAATTCTTTATGCACACAGATCCGAACCGCTCTCCGAAGGTGAATTCAATCCGGATGACATACAGCTAATGCAAACCAACTACAATGGGTAAGATTGAGCCGAACCGTTGCATTGAATGTGCATTAAGTTCCCTTACTCTCTTTTACTTTACGCAGCGCTCAGAACTTCTACTCGCCGAGCATGGATCAGAATATTCTGCATCCGGATGTGATTGTGGATACGGATAATCTATCCGATTGCAGCTCATCGGCATCGCTGAAGAGCGGCAAACGGAAGATGTCCACATCCACGGATGGGGATAGCACCAACTACGAACTGATCGAGTATCTGAAGCGGCGCGAGAAACGAGACGAGGAGCTGCTCAAGCGCATGGATGCACGCGAGGAGCGTTTCATGAATCTGCTCGAGCGCACAGTCATTGCCATCGAGCAGTTAGCAGCGGGCAAGGCTCAAACACTAGTGGCCAGCAAAGCCACCGAAACGGAAACAGCAATGAATACGGATTTGGGGGCAGTTACTCCGGCTCTAGATTCACCCGGAAAGTGCGTGGACGCAGACGGTGTAATAGATGCAGATGTTGCGGCAGAGGAGTCAGAAGTGGAATTAACGGGAGGGGAAGTAGAGGCAGAAACAGTGGGAGCAAGTACAGTGGAAACGAAAGTCGACGACATAGAAAAGGGAGTAGAAATAGGAGCAGATGGAGAGATCGCTTCGAATCAAACGTAAACCAAACAAAAACAGAAAACAATTGAATGCAGTGCCAAAGACGAGCCAATGACTCGGAATCTAAATGAGATTTTGCAACGTTTACTTAAAAAATATATATATTTATCTATATATATATATATATATATATATATATATATATATATACCCCCAAGTGCTTAAGCAAAGAGAAAATCATAAAAACTGTAAATCTTAAGGAAATGCAAATCTTAGACAAGTAATATAATATTGGCAATATTTGTGCCAGCACTATTTAATTATTAAACTAGGCTTAAGCTGCAATGAATCCTCTAGTTTTTAGACGCAACCAAGTCTTATGGATATATATTTTTCTATATAATCGAATCATTCTACATACGGTCAAAAATAATTATTATTTCTCAAATTCATTCATTCATGTCATTTATGTGCATATGCATATGTACGTATGTATATGTAATTTATATAGCTCTGTTACTTGGTCTGCGTTTTTAATCCTTTTTATTCTTGTAATTCTAAATTTATTTGTTCGCAATTCTTATTCGATTTAAGTTGGAGCTAAAATGGGGCTCAAATGCATTTGTGCAGCTACATATATTAATATGTATGTATATGTGTGTATGTTATGTATACATCGATTTTTTTTTTTAATTTAGTTAAATACACAAAACCAAATTTTTAAAGAAAAAATCCACTCTTATTGTATTGAGCAGTGATTGAGCGCAGCCGTTTTAAAATGGCTGCCATCAACAAAATCAACAACAGCGTTGCCACCTAGTAGATCGTAGATGCAAGCTTTTAGGAGTTATTGGGAACAGCTAAATCGTCAAAAAATCTGCTTTTGTTCCTTAAATTTGCAAGTTTTTTTTAGGCAAGAAGTGACTGCAGCTAGTAACCTTGGAATTACAAGTGCTCATTTCCTCTAACAGGAAACCCGAAAAACTATCGATATATGAGTTACATATGTGTCGATAGTGCTGCCACCTTGTTAATCAAATATACGAGACGGCAATGGCGCCAACATTCAATTTACTTTCAAACTGGCCTTACACGGAAAAATTTACTTCATATTAAAATTCAAAATCTTGTTTAAAACTTGTTTCGCTTTTTATTTTTGTTTTTCTTGACAATTTTACCAACCGGACCTTTCTGTGTCTTTGCGATTTTCTTGGTAATGAGGAATTTGAGACGCTTTTTAACCTGGTCATAATTTTCATTCTCCAGCTCTGCTGTACTCGACTTGAAGAACTTGGCGCCTTCTGCAAGAGATAAATAAAGCTAGATACTTTGTTCACCATATGTAGTCGATTCATACCTTTAAGTCTGACGTCGTTCTTCGGTATAAAGAAGGATTCTATAAAGATTTGCGCCTTCTTTTTCTTCTGTTTGCCTGGCTTCTCATTTTCCTTAGCCACCTGGGATTGCTCCTTTTCCTTGGCCTGCGGCTGTTCCTCATCTTCGCTGTCGGAAGAGTCGTAGCTGAATGGGTTCACCTGACCCAGACCCAGTTTATTGGACTTGTTGACCAATATCTTTTCATGGCCTAGCTTCTCCAGCTGATCCTGTCGCTGTGCAACCGCTTCCTCATGGCTGCTGCCAAACATTTCCAGCAGGCTGAAGCCTTCACCGCGCGTCTTCAGCGATTCCTTCAGCGTATCTGTGACCACGTAGAAAGAGCTTTGTGAGACGGGCGCTGGCTTGGTACCTCCTTCTTCTATCGGCTCCTTTTCATTCTTTTGCTTTGGATGCTGTTTGACGTTCTCTTTGTCTTTGTCCTTCACACGCACCATCTTCTGGTGCTCCTCTTTGGCAGGATCATAGCGCAACATTTTCTTATTTTTGGCCACCTTCGCCGCAGTCGCAGTGGCTGTGTCTATTTTGCGACCAATCACCTGCTCTAAAATGCCCATTTGCCAATCGCGTTCGTTGTCCTGGGGGTTCTCCGGGTGCTCTGGCTCATCCGCCTGCTCCTGATCGTCGTCGTCTTCACCCACAAAACTGGCTGTTATACGAAATCTGGGATCCAAGCTCTGTTTACTTTGCATTTCCACCAGACGTTCGCCCTTTTTGCCACTGTGCTGAGGTAGCACAAACTCTTCCTCCTGCTCCTCGCCATCCGCATCGTCGAACAAATCCCGTCCCTTTGACTTCTTCTGCACCTTAATCTGCTCCACCTCTTCTTCCTCTTCGGCATCGCTGAACTTGATGCGCTTCGATGTTGGCGCCTCTGCCGACGCCAATGCCTGCTGAATAAGCGACTTCTTTTGCTGATGCTGCTGCTTCATTTTATTCAGCGACTCTTTGCGCTTTGAATCTGCAATTGAGGCTTTGGCATCCAGCTGCTTGGTGCTGGGCTTCTTTTGCTGCTCGATAATGTGCAGCGGCTTCACATCATGTTCCTGTTGGATGACAATCTGCAAGAGAAGGCGGTGAGTTAAACCCATTTCAAATACCAACTATAGACCGTTAGTGACGCACTTTGCCATTGTGAATGGAGTTGGCGGCACGCTTCTTGGTTATCAACAGCTCGGGCGCCACTTCATCATCGTTGATCTCCTCGTGCTCGCCAAAAACGCGCCGTTTGTTCTGCGTATTTTGTACAAGCAGGCGGGAACTACTTTGATTTGCTTCACTAAAAGTTGGCTGCTCCTGCTGTTGCTGCTGCTCCTCACGCTCACGTTTCAGACGATCCAAAAATGATTCCTTGGCCAGTGAGACTTTCAGCTGGCAGCCATGCAAGCGCTGCCAGTTAAGCTCGTTAAGACCTGAAATTAAAATGCAACTATTTTTTATAGCTTCACTTTAAGCCCCCATCCACTTCCACATACAGTATTCGGCATCATCTGTTTGCAGCGTTACGAATGCAATAACTTTTGTAATTGTTTGTCCTGAATCATCGAATTGTTCCTTCGTTTTTAGCTCCACACGCTGCACCTGGCCATAGTCCTGGAAGAGACCACGCAGATCCTTCTCTGTTGTGCTCGAAGGCAAATCGGCAAGGAAGAAACGCGTGCCGCTCATATTTATAGTTAGCTTTTAAAAAAAAAAAAAAAAACACCAAGTATTTAAAAATACAAAAAAAAAATAAGGCGCACGTGTAGGTAAAACAACACAGCTGTTGGTGGTTAGTGCTGTAAAATGATTTTATTTTAGAGCATATCGATTATTGCACTTTTGACGTCAGCAAGTGCTGTCCTATATGTGATCTAAATGGAGATGAAGTCGTGCAAAGATATCGAACGTTAAGAGTCGATATATAATTTTATATATATATATATATTTTTTTTTTAATGTATAGAATTTTTAACTTTTTCAAATTATCTAGACCTTGATATGGGATTACTGCACAGCCAAAATGAATTGTTTGCCATGCTCGTCGCGCCGTTAATTGAACAATTGAAAAATTATCGTTACATTTCGATATGTCTTGCGCTAATACACATCTCCATATACACACACAGTCAGATTTTATTATTTATTTTTGTTTTCTACTGTGCTAAATCTTTTGGAGCGCCAAAGACTTTTTCTAAAAGCAATTTTTACAGATACAGAATACAGAGATAATGGATAAAACCAGAGCTGGCAGTGCAACGACTTTGGAAAAATGGGGATTTCCATTGCTAGAGCTCTATCGGCTCGCCTTCACCTTCTACAAACGTAAATGCAGAAATTTGTTATGGTGCCTTGCAAATTGTTGGCATTTTTATGGCTTACATACGTGTTTTTTTGCAGAAAACTCTGGCAAGGCCATACATCTGTCTTACGAGGACAATCTCAAGTTGATCGCCTTCAAACAACAGGCCGCCTTGGGACCCTTCAATAAAAATCGTGCGCCGGCTCTTGGTGTGCTCGACGTGATCGGACGTGACAGACAGCAGCACTGGCAGCTGTTGGGTGATATCACGAGAGAGCAGGCTATGGAGGGTTTCATCGATCTGTTGGACACAATGTGCAGTGCCTTTCGTCCCTATATCGAGGCGGTGCGTCAGAATCGCGATGCCAATCTGAAAGCCGACCTGCGTCGCATGGAACTGGAAAAGGAGGCGCGCGAAAAGCGCGAACGCGAGCAGCAGGAGCTGCTAGAAGAGGGCTACAAGGAGGAATTGCAGCGACGCCAGCTACAGGACGCACTCAACAAGCAAACGTATCAGCAATTTAAGGTAATCATTCAACTGTCGCGGCACACGCTATCGATTTTCTAATACCACGTACGCAATATGTGTCGACGGGCAGGGATAGCAGCCTTTGAGGCTGAGCTTGTGGCTGTTAAAGGTGTTATATAAAGATGTTATTTAATATGTAGCTAAAGAGAACTATATTCAATGTGGGATAGCTGATTCGTGTTCCAATTCAACGAGTGTAAACCAGGATATACATACATATATGATCAATATACGCTATTGTCAGCCTTCCCTTTTCCTATTGAATGTAGTTTACAGGGTATATCACAGTCGACAACACCTTGTGGGCGCAAACTGTTGCACCTGTTGTTTACCCATCCTTCTAGGCCTTGACAAACACGTCAATAATAAATACTAATTGCCGACGCTGGCGGCTCGAATGAGGTCAGAGTCATCGTTCCATTTACATTCACACACAACACTAAATTGGGTCAGACATAATCGAAAAATTCAAGAACACTCTTTTTCATTTGTAAATAAATTATCAATTCTCTTTGGTTTTTGTGGCCTATTATTTACCACACAGCTGTACGCGGAGAAGCAATTTCCTGGCAATCCTGAACAACAGGCTGTGCTCATACATCAGTTGCAGCGGGAGCATTACCATCAATACATGCAACAGTTACATTTGCAGAACCAAATGCAATCGAATCTGAGTCAAGGGGAACAGCAAGCGCTAGAAATGGACAAGGACAAGGGCACGTTGCTGCACGAGGAGCTGCAGGAACACAGCGGCAGTGGTGGTGAAAGCAACAACAATAATAATAATAACAACAACATCACCAACAGCAGCGACGGCAGCAGCAGCACAGTCAACAACAGTCCTGGCCATTCAAATCTCGTCCAGGCCATGGATGCACTGCAGCTGAACACGTTCGAGTGCCAGCAGCAAGAGGAGACCGAACAGCTGCAGGAGCAGCCCGAGGGCGACGGTGAGGGCGAGGCTAATGAGGAATACAGTGATTATGTGATGATACGTCCGGCCAAAATATGGACGCGACCCGATATCGAACAGTTCAAGACTGAAGTTTCTGCCGGCGATGGTGATGGCGTCATTACCATTGGGCACGGCGATACGGTTACAGTGCGTATATACATATAAATTTATAGCACTGATTGATTGTCTGATCTTGAATTGTTTTCTGTTCCAGGTGCGCGTGCCTACAAATATGAATGGCAAATGCATTTTTTGGGAATTTGCCACCGATAATTATGATATTGGCTTTGGAATATATTTTGAGTGGGCAAAACCAGTTACCAGCGAGGTGACGGTGCACGTCAGCGACAGCGATGAGGAAGACGAATGTTTGGACGAGGATTATCTATCGACCACCGAGGATTTGGAGTCGGGTTCCATGTCGCAGGACCGCAACATGCTGGACGCCCAAGCTGCGGCGATGGTTGCTAAGCCACCCATTTCCATTATTGTGCCAATATATCGGCGCGAGTGCTACAACGAGGTCTATGTGGGCTCGCATTCATATCCTGGCGAAGGAGTATACTTGCTGAAATTTGACAATAGCTACAGCATTTGGCGATCCAAAACGCTTTATTATCGCGTCTACTACGAACGATAATGCCAAAACAAAACGAAATGAAAGCAGTCTAGTATTAACCTACACCACTTATCAAGTGCATATACATACATACATACACATATTTGGGGGTGTATAGTCCAAAATATTAGAAATATTGCTATGAATTTCGAAAATCATATAAGCTGTTAGGGAGGATGTGCGTTGCGTCTTTTATGTTTTGGGGTGTGTATGCATAATGTGCGTATGCAACAATTTAGGAAATACACTTTTCCACTTGCAAGCTGATAAAATTATTATTTATTATATAGTTTTCAAAATAAATTAATATGTACTAAAAATATCGAACAAAGTCTGTTTAACTCCGATTAGCAGATAGAGAGAGAGAGGCTGGCCAATTGGCGCTTAGAATTTTGACGATTGCAAATTGAAAATCTCAGATTGTAGCAGCCAACATATAATTCTTTTTGTTAATTTAAGATTTATTTTCATTGGATTTTAATGCAAAAAGTAACGTTTACATGCTGTGATAAAACCAACGCTGCCAGAAGTCACCAGTTAGTGCTGCCAGATAGTTTGAATGCACCAACCGACACCAACAGCTGTTTGCCAAGGCAACGATGCCAGATGTGCACTATATTTACCATGTGCTGTTGTTGTTGTTTAATTTGAAAAGCCGGTAAATTTGTGTTATGTATGCAGCCGCATCGCAATTGCCTAAATATCCAGCTGCATGCAGTCGACTGGGCCAACGCTTGGTCAGCTATATGCTGGGCATCGAAACCTCCTGCGATGACACCGGCATTGCCATAGTGGACACAAGCGGCCGAGTGCACGCCAATGTGCTTGAGTCCCAGCAGAAGTTTCACACCCGGTAACAAATACTTCACATTGTAAATAAAAGAAATATATTTATGTATATAAATTACTAGTTACGGCGGCATTATACCACCACGTGCTCAGGATCTTCATAGAGCGCGCATTGCAGCTGCCTATGAGCGGTGCCTGGAGCAGGCGCAACTGCAGCCGGAGCAGCTGGCCGGGATTGCGGTGACCACACACCCGGGCCTACCCTTGAGCTTAATTGTGGGTCTGCGCTTTGCCCGCCATCTGGCACGCCGCCATCACAAACCTATGTTGCCCGTACACCACATGGAGGCGCATGCCTTGCAGGCGCGCATGGAGCATCCGACTGAAATAAGTTATCCATACCTATGCCTGCTCATTAGCGGTGGCCACAGCCAACTGGCGATGGTTAATGGGCCTGGTCGGCTGACGCTGCTCGGCGAAACACTGGACGACGCACCTGGCGAGGCATTCGATAAGATTGCACGACGTCTGCGGCTCTATGTGCTGCCACAGTACAGACTGTGGAATGGCGGACAGGCCATTGAACATGCTGCTCGAGATGCCAAGAACCCGACTGCATTCGAGTTTCCATTGCCTTTGGCGCAACAGCGCAATTGCAATTTCAGCTTTGCGGGCATCAAGAACAATTCCTTTCGTGCTATACGCAAGCAGGAGCGCGAGGAGCGAACACCTCCAGATGGCATCATTAGCAACTATCGGGACTTCTGTGCGGGTCTGCTAAATGCAGTCAGTCGCCATCTTATGCATCGGACGCAACGCGCTCTGGAGTACTGTTTGGAGCGGCAGCTCTTTGGAGCTGCGCCGCCCACACTTGTCATATCGGGAGGCGTGGCGAACAATGATGCCATTTTCGAGAATCTAAAGCATTTAGCTAACGCCTACAACTGCCGCTGTTATCGACCGTCAAAGCTCTACTGCTCCGACAACGGAGTCATGATTGCCTGGCATGGCATCGAGCAGCTTCTCCAAGATCCAAATCAGAGTCTGCGACTGGACATTGACAAGATCGACATCGCAGGCAGCGCTGGATTTCAGCAGTCGATGGTTGCCGATGTAGAATTGGCGGCCATCAAATGCAAGTGGATTAAACCGCTCTAGTGGAGCACGGTCTTTAAAAAAGAAATCTATGTACTATAACTGTTGTAATATAAAAGTACTATAACTGATAAGATTTTGTTAATACATGCAGACAAGGCTGATTGAGTCATCTGACGTTAATATAGCAACAGTCAAGCTATAGCAGTCGTATAATGCGCATGGACGATTCATCTAATGTCCACGCTCACTGCAATAACGTTTTAGGTACTTAACTTTTGGTAGTCATAGAGCTAAGAACAAAGGCTTTGCAGTAATCAATAAAAACAAAGAAAATGCTCTACTTTCTCAGCAGATACGTTATATAAAGTGCCGATCCGCTATATAAATTAATTGCAGCATATATATTTTAATGGTTATAGCACTAAAGTAGTTGATAATGAGTTAAGCAAACAGCTTACGATGAATCAACTTTATAATATACGATGAGTGTTGCTGTCCGATACGTATATATATGCTGATTGATTCAATGTATAGGCCTGACCTACCACAAGTTTCTAAAATAAGCGGACAATACACCTGGATAGCAAGCCTAAGTATAGCTGACAGGTGATCTATATATAGAAAGTATACTTATTGAACCCTAAAAAAAGGTTTTGGTTCTGCATCTCTTTCTAACTCATAATACCCACAAAATTCTGATATAGGGATAAATATGTAGACGCATACTAGTATAGATATATCTGCATGTTTATACAGAAGGAGACATCCTTGTATATAGATACATTCCTATTCAGACTTTGATTGATCCAACGATAGATATATCGGTCTATAGATATAGATACAGTCATTCATAGATATAAACACATCCATTTATATATATAGTTACATCTTTATTCAGATATAAATGTATCCTTCCATTAATATGGTTTCATCCCTATCTCTAAGGATAAGTCCATCTGCATCCTCACATAGATACTTTTTTTTTAACCACATAGATCTCCCCGTTTCATCGACCCAAAGTTGATTTCATTTAGTTTGTTTATACATTATATATATATATATATATTTGTTTTGTTTTTTTCTTTCTTGTTTTATTATATTATCTGAAATCAATAATGTCAAATCTCTAATGTCTAAAAAAAAAATGTAAAAATTGATAATGTATACATATAAAAATATTAAAAAATGCATTAGTTCTTTTTCCATCTGCCGACTTCGTTTCTGCTTCTTCTTCTTCTACTACATTTTTGTTTTTGTTTTTTATGCTGCACTACAATACAATTTTTGTTTTGTTTGTTTTTGTTTTTCTCTTTTGCTTCATGTTTTTGTTTGGATTACTTATATAGAGTTTAGTTGATTTTGTTTTTTTTTTTTTTGTATTTTTTTCTTGTGTTTCTAAATATGTTTTTTATTTATTTTTGTGTTGTTGTTTGCAACGTTTTACTTATATATTTCAATACTCTTAATTTTTGTTTTGTTTATTACATAATTGCGTTTTACATACATTACGCATAGCTTTTATTATTATATATATATATATTTTTTTTAGTTATATTTTGTGTACCGTTATTTATTGCGTGTGTGTGTTTGTAAACAATTGGTAGACATATTGTTTATGATTATATATATATATATATAAATATATGTATATATATATATATAAATATGGTTTGTTGTCTCTCTTTCTGCTCGCTGAGTTTACTATTGCTGTGAGCAGCTCTTCTTCTTTCACACATCTATATATGCATATATTTATATATAGTATACATATACATATATATATAGTTGAATTTATGCAAAACATGCAAATCTGCACAAGTTTTCAGTTTTGTTTACGTTTGTTTTATTTTTAATTTTTAGTTTTGCTTTTCTGTTTTTCTCTTTTGCTTCTCTTAATATAAATAATTTGTTTTTTTTTTTTGTTCACTATTTATTGTTGTTTTCTCTTTTATCTTAATATGGAGGGGACAGAGAGTGTTTAGATACGAAAAATATATATATGTTTATATATATATAGTTATATAATTTTATAATAAAAGTTAAATTAGGGTTTGGCTTAGATAGAGCACTGGTTAAAAAGCAAATTGAAGAAAGAAAAATAAACAATTTAAAAAAGAAAAAAAGGGAAAGAAACATATATATATATACACATACATATATATAAATATATATATATATACATACGCGTAAATATATATATATATATATATAGCTATATATGAGGGCTTTCTTTGATTCCTTTGAGAGCGAAGCAGAGAAAAAAAGGGAAGCAACCGAAAAAAAAAACCATTTAAAAAAAAAATACACACGAACAACGAATGGATACAAAAGAAATTAGAGGAACCTGCATTTCCTCCGCTTGGTCGGCTCTGGCGGCTCTAAGGCGGCCAGAATTGCCTCATCGAATACATTCTTCAGTCCCTTCTGCGTGAGGGCCGAGCATTCAACATATTTGACTGCCTTCAGTTCCTTGGCCAGCTTCTCGCCCTGCTCGGATGTGATTGGCTTTTGCTTGTTCTTCGCCAGTTTCTCCAACGTGCTCGTCTCGTCGCGCAAATCGATTTGTGTGCCAACCAGCAGGAACGGCGTCTTTTGGCAATGGTGCGTTATCTCGGGCACCCACTGTAACAGAAGACAATGTTATATATGTTATATTAATGCTCCTACACGCTTCCCCTCACTTTCTTTGTTTGCTTACCTTCTCTTTGACATTCTCAAAGGAACTGGGACTGACCACCGAGAAGCAGACAAGAAAGACGTCCGTTTGTGGATATGACAGTGGACGCAATCGATCGTAATCCTCTTGTCCGGCGGTATCGAAGAGTCCCAGCGTATACGGCTCACCGCCGATCATAACGGTCACCGCATAATTGTCAAATACAGTTGGCACATACTCTGATGGAAATTTGTTGGTTGTGTACGATATAAGCAGACAGGTCTTGCCCACAGCTCCATCACCAACTACCACGCACTTGATGGTTTGCATGCCGTACGAGTTATTTTTAACGCGTTTTCTGCGAATTCCAAAACATATATCAATACATGCTATTTATGATAAATCGAAGCAAGCTGTAAGCACTCAATATGCAAGGTTCATCTGTCGACACGCATCATGTCATGGGCCTAGGAGCGACGCCAGATCAATTGCTAAGCTTCACAAGTTCCACGGTAGGCCAAAGAGTCAAGTGATTCATACATCTAAGCTTGCCAAATCATGCTCCTTATAGGCTATATTCTCTTCACTGGTTTCACTGTAGCCCAAACAGTCATGTGTGTAAATATGCATACATACATATGTATGGGTGTGTGTCTGTGTGCCGTCTCATATGGCTTAATTACTTTCGCAAAGAGGCGCGTGGGCGTGGAAATAAGGGAAGGCCCTTGCCCGGCCAAGTGATTGTCAAGTTCTTCAACCGCAGGGTGGTTAAATATCAGAATGGGCGAGGGTAGGAGATGAGAGGGGATGCATTGGACTCATTTGGGAGTGCGCTTTTTTAATATCAACACACACCCAAACACAAACACTCACACATATTATTTACAAAAGAAACATGTTTGTATGTATGTACGTGCAAAAATACTTCATATCAGAGGCGAGACGCATATTGCCATTTCCTTGTAATTTTATTTTATTTTAATTTTTTGCTTAACTATTGTCTTATCTATGCGTGTGAGTGGTATTTGTGGAACTTTGTACACAGAGAATACACACATACACTTACACCCTACTATTCACACACACACATTATACAGCCGGGTATCATTGTCGTCGCAGTCGCCGTCACCGCCGGCTTCCTTTTAATGGAGCATAAAGCAGAGAGCCGCAGGCAAAGGCGATGACTCAAGCTGTGCATGTGTGCGTGCAGAATAAAAGAAAAATAAAGAGAGAAAAAACAACAACAGGCACTCACACACACATACACAAAGTGCCTAGATAAGCGCGCAGCCAGTTCTAATATGAAATATGCAGTGGCCCCTGCCATAACCAAATCACACATACACACACGTCGATAGCGTATATGCATGCATATGAATTTAAGTGCGCGCGTGTGTGCCTTAAACGTAGTTTTGCTGCAGCCAATATGCTAATTTATTTTGACACAAATGCACTTGTGTATAAATATACACACATACATGCATACAGGCACATGCATATGCGCATATTGTTTTGCATCGCCCACACACACACACACACACGTACGGGGAGTTTATAATTATTAGAAAGCCAGGCAAAACGAAATGCACAAATTATGTTCACATTTCGAAAATTTTGCCAGCAGCAAGAATAAAATTGAGCCAATCGTTTGCAGCAACACACACTGACGTACTCATACACACACACACGCACACTGACGTATAGAGCAGACACTAGCAGCTAAAGCAGTCATCGTTAACATTTTTCGTCACTTTTCACTCGACAGAATTTTCTCTTTATTGGCACACCAGATGTATTGGTTTATTTTTTTTTTTTGCTCAGTTAATAAAAACATGCCCTTGCGTTGGCCTACACAATTTTACTTACAACTGATCTAAATTGAAATCGGCAGATATATTTGTTTAGTTTTCGCTATTTTTTGGGCTGGGTTGGGCGTCGATTCGTATAGAAAACTACTATTTTTCTTTTGTGTGTTCGTTCTCTGCAGCAATAGTAATCTGTATGCGTGCGAATGACGAAGCACAGGGTTGCCACTGCGACAATCGCTATCGTAATTTTGACGTTTATAAATGGCAGCACTATGATACAATGTTGCCACTCCGATTAAATGCAACTCTCTCATCTGTCATTTAGAACAAGAATAAGAGAGGAATAGGACCAGCGACAACAAAGTAGGCGACCAATATTTCAATCGCCAGGCACTGATCAAAAAATTTGTAAACGACCGAATGACATAAAAATGGCTGGGTTTTTAAAAAACAGGTATGTAATTTATTAAGCCATATTTAAGAAAATCAACCAATCGAGTAATGTCAATTGCGACTTAATGCAGTCATGCGCATGCATAAATTGAGAAACGTACATATGCATGAACACCATTACAGTGACCTGCAGTTTATTTAATTCATGGCCAAATATTTTTCACTTGAATTTTATTTATGTACATATTAATATAACTAAACTATTTTCAGAAAACGAAGTCGGGAAGATGATCTACCTTGCGAATCGACCCCCCTTTCCAAGCGTATCAACAATTTGCATTTAAACTACGACGATGGGAATAGCAGCAGCAGTAGCAACTGCAGCATACCAAATCTAATTAATGATAATAATAATTACATATTACCAACGATCCAAAATGGAGGAATCAGTCCAGCAGAAGTGGTCGGCGGTGGCATATATGATTACAATCCCGAGTTGAATGCTGATCAAAATCCATACTATTATGAGAAGAACAAAATGTTATATGACTTACACGTTGAACGTGTTAAGCGACACAATCACTAAGATTTTATAGGACACAAATGGATTCAACTTAATGCTCTAAGACAAACAAATATAATAAGAATAAATGCGCATACAACACGCTTCAGTCAAGGTGATACAAAAGAAAAACAAGAAATCAATTCAAATCTCATATAAACATAATAGATAACGCTATACACAAAAATGAACAAGGAATAATCAAATCGCTTGCCTTAACCATTCGTTAACAGAATAAATAGCAATATGATAGCTGATAGTGCCAATAATTCAAAGAAATAAACTCAGATGGATTACTTAGCCGATCTTCTATCTTTAAAGGTTCATTTATAAGAAGCTACAAACAAAACAGTTTAAATATGTTAAGTATTCAAATTTCTGCGAATTGAGACAAAATGTGTTCGAAACGTATACAAATGTATATTTGTGTATGTATGTAGAATTAAAAGTAAGCTTTAGCTAACGATAACTACTGTTGAATACAAACCTCTACAAGCAAAACAGAACAACAAGATGAGAGTCGTAAAATATATACATATAGTTAGTAATTTTTAAATATCTACGTACACATAAATACCATAAGACTTTTCAAATTTTTTTCTGCACACACGCAACATTTGTTAAATCTGGTAACTATGTTTAATAGACGTTACAATTGTTCTAGAGTTGTGTGCTGGAGTCCTTAACTTCAATATAATATACTTAAGTTAAGTTAGACAAGCCATGTATGAAGCAGCAATACTGTTAATAAAGTATTATAGGTTTTTTTCTAAAAAAAAAATTGAAAAAATTCGTTCACGTATTTCTTTGTTGAATTTACACTTAGGACTGTTTTTGGGACTGCGCACCACTGTGCTTTGGCGTATTAAACGTTACTGTTGGCTTCTTCAATTGCGATAGTGCAATAAGCGTTCGCTCGCTCTTCTACCATCAACTGAACGCTCTCTTGCTCGCTGTCGCTCTCTCTCTCATTCACATTGGTACGCATTCACGTCCGACATACACATACATACACACGATCGCACACATGCATGCAGCCACACTCATTCTTTGTTGTTGCTATTTATACGCTCGCAATTTATTTTTGACAAAGTAAAAATGTTGTAATATATTGTTAAAAATTTAGTTATAACATATTCAATTAAGTGCCTTCGCTGTGCCAGTCCAGTATTTACACAAACAAAAAGTCAAATACATAAATGCAATATGTGCGAATGCGAACGAAGTGGAAAATGTTTGACAAGTGCAACAAGTAAACACAATAGCCTCACATAATAGCCAATTATATGTAAATATATATATATATATATACATATATATATTTATGTACATATACATACATACATATGTATGCGCAAATAGTTAATAGCTGAACAATAATACATCACAATCGATATTGAAATCGGAATCACAATCACCGTCGCTGTAGAGGATGAGCCCATTCGGTTCGAAGAAGAACCGTTCATTGCCGGTGCGCGTGAGCACCTTCGATTCGGAGCTGGAGTTCGAATTGGAGACGCGCGCCACCGGCCAAGAGTTATTCGATCTGGTTTGTCGTACGATTGGGCTGCGTGAATCATGGTATTTTGGACTGCAGTATGTCGATACGCGCAACAATGTCTCCTGGCTCAAAATGGACAAAAAGGTCAAAGATCAGCGCGTCGAATTGCATGCAAACAATAACATTTACGTCTTCAGTTTCTATGCGAAATTCTTTCCGGAAAACGTCAGCGAAGAGCTGATACAAGAGATAACGCAGCATTTGTTCTTCTTGCAAGTGAAACAGAGCATTCTATCGATGGACATCTATTGTCGGCCTGAGGCATCGGTTTTGCTTGCCTCGTATGCGGTCCATGTTCAATATGGGCCCTACGACTATGAGACCTACAAGGATGGCATGCTAGCCGGCGGTGAACTGCTGCCCAAGGGCGTCACTGATCAGTATCAAATGACACCCGAAATGTGGGAGGAGCGCATCAAGACCTGGTGGGTATCGAAAAAATAGACATACCTCAAAAGCCTCTACAGCTAGATTTCGAATAAAATTTCTAGGTATATGGATCATGAGCCCATGACTCGAGATGAAGTGGAAATGGAGTATCTAAAAATTGCACAAGATCTGGACATGTATGGTGTTAACTACTTTCCTATTACGGTGTGTAATCTAACCACAAATAGAGTTCGAAAATGTATCTAACCTCACACGTTACTCAACCAAACAAAGAAGTAAAACATCAGATTAATTCGAATTCGATATCGTAAACCTAAACTAATACTCTCCTTCCTAGCGTCAATCTTAGCTGAAACTAACCCAAGGGTATGGTTAGAAACGAATATAACCTCATATTGAAATGATCGTATTACCTTAACTTGAGCTCAAAATCGAACCTAATGTTGATCTTAACTAAAACAAGGCAGGATTCGAGTCCAGAAACGTACATAACTCTACATTTATCTAATCTTAACCTAACCTCATATACTTTACATCTGATTTGACCTAATTTTATACTCCTAACCTTAGAATAAGAACAAAACCAAATTGTGGCTGGGCGTTACGGCCGTGGGTCTGAACATCTATGATGAACGCGACAAGCTAACCCCAAAGACAACGTTCCAATGGAACGAGATACGACACGTTAGTTTCGATGACAAGAAATTCACGATACGTTTAGTGGATGCCAAAGTGTCGAACTTTATATTTTACTCGCAGGACTTGCACATTAACAAAATGGTGAGTGAATAACATCAACTTCATTGAATGTTCTGTCTTAACATAACCTCAAATCCGTTTGCAGATACTTGACTTGTGCAAGGGCAATCACGATCTCTATATGAGACGCCGCAAGCCGGACACCATGGAGATCCAGCAGATGAAAGCGCAGGCCAAGGAGGAAAAACAGCGACGCCAAATCGAACGGAAGAAGTTTATAAGAGAAAAGCAGCTTCGCGAGAAGGCGGAACACGAGCGCTACGAACTGGAAAAGCGGCTCGAGCATCTGCAGGACGAGATGCGTATGGCTAGCGATGCGTTGGTAAGCTAAACGATTCTATATTTAATATATATATATATATATTTGTATATCTATCATGATCATAATTTCCTCTGTAGCGTCGGTCCGAGGAGACAAAGGAGCTGTACTTCGAGAAGAGTCGCGTGAACGAGGAGCAAATGCAGCTAACCGAATGCAAGGCGAATCACTTTAAGACAGAAATGGATCGTTTGCGTGAGCGTCAAATGAAGGTGGAGCGCGAGAAGCACGATTTGGAGAAGAAGATCAGAGATGCCGACTTCTATATGCTCCAGCTGACTGTGGAGAATGACAAACGCGAGGCCGAAACAGAGAAGCTCAAAAAGGAGCTGATCTGTGCCAAAATGGCCGAGAGAGAAGCCACCGCACGTCTGCTGAACTTCCTCAACAGTGGGCGCAAATCGTCGACGGACAGTCTGCTAACAGCATCGACGGTCTCTCAGGCCAATGTTAATAATCCATCAAGCATTGCGGCAATCAGTACACCCTCGCTGACCACGAGCAGCTCCACAAATGATCTGGAAACCGCCGGGGGAGCGGAGCTAACCAACTCTGCCTCCCACTATATTGTGATGGGCGATAACTCTAGCGGCATTTCCGACGACTTTGAACCCAAGAAATTTATCCTAACCGACAATGAAATGGAACAGATCGCCAACGAGATGGAGCGCAGCCATTTGGAATACCTGCGCAAGTCCAAGAAACAGGTGCAAAATCAATTGCAAACGCTGCGCAGCGAAATCGCACCACATAAAATTGAACAGAATCAAAGTAATCTGGATATACTCAGCGAGGCGCAGATAAAGGCGGGCGAGAATAAATATTCAACGCTTAAGAAACTCAAATCCGGTTCGACCAAGGCGCGTGTCGCCTTCTTTGAGGAGCTCTAATAGCAGCGGAAGATACACTGCAAAAAACAAAGAGAGAAACAGAAACTACCTAATCAAGACTCATACAGCGTCAACTTTTAAGCAATATTCTAGTTATTTTTGTCAATTTTGTGAACATTCATTTGCTTGCGTGTGTGTGTGTGTGCACATCTATTTATCTCAGTGTATATCATGTGAATCACTGTATTACTGTATCTATGTTTCACTGTACTTTGTATAGACAAACAATTTGTATCAATGTATGTATGTTGTCTAATTTGTCACTCAATTCAACTTATTGTATAGCTTTTACTTCAGTGTATAGTCAGTCCAACAATTTGTTTCAATGTGCGTCATCTAATTTGTCACCAAATTCAACTTTCTGTACCGTTTTTGTTTCAGTGCATAGTCAAGCAATTTGTATCAATGTGCGTCATCTAATTTATCACTAAATTCAACTTTCTGTAAAGTTTTTGTGTCGGTGTATAGACAATTAATGTGTCAATCTAATTTATCACTTAATGTAACTTACTGTACAGCTTTTACTTCAGTTTATAGAAAAACCATTTGTATCAATTTATGTTTTCTGATTTGTCACTCAATTCAACTTACTGTATAGTTTTTGGCTCAGTGTAAACCGTGATATGTCGTCTCACCGTATATACGTAGCTATTTATTTCAATGTATATCATGGTAATTCAATTCTCTGCTTGTAATTTGCAATTTGTCTCCAGTGTATTTTGTATATATTTATATTTGATGCGTTTGAATATCATTGTACGAGTTTGTCACTGTATTCGTTTTCTCTCAGTGTATCAATGTAATACCATGTCAATAGCTCTAAGCCCTTAACGTTGGCATTATACTAAGATTTGTTGCCGAATTCAATAAAACCTTTTATATCAGGGCGTACAATAAATATACATATATAAATGACTCAGACTCGTTTTTTTTTTATTATGGTAAGGTATTTTTTGAGTTGGAAAAACGGTAAGGTTTAAAGAAGGCAAAGGATTGGAATCTCCATGATGCACAATATTACTAACTACGATTAACTAGATCAACCCGATACGTCTGGACCATATACAATTTTGTTTACGTGCTGTTTGAGGTAAGCTGTGGGGCACTGTAGACAACCAGCCTCATTTATATACATATGTATATTACTTTTTACTGATAGACCTAATTATTTAAAAGGCTATCCTTAGTATCGAACAGTAAGTACCATTAATGTACATTTACATACAAATACTCATACGTATTTTCGTTGTCAGCCTTGCTTGTAGTTTTTAAAATGGCATAACTACTTCCTTCCTGCTCTAATCTATTTTGATGCATAGCTGTTGCTTCTTTTATATTGCTATGCTCCTTACACTCGAGTGTTTAGTGAATGGCAGCTGGGCACATTTCTAACGTATTTATTTTTTCCCTTCAAAAGTCCTAAGGACATTTTGATGTGGCAGCGCTGCTTTTGAAGTTAACTAAGCAGCTTTTGATTCGAGAATCACGCATTTATCGAACCAGATCCAAGAAGCCCACCACAGTAGGAACAGGAACATGGCCGCCTATCGATTAAAATTGTAGGCAGCTGACTTTTCCAACTGTTGAAAAACATTTTACCATTTACATTTATTTTATTTTACTCTTTTAGGTTTTCACACAGAAACACGTAAACGTAGTTTTCCTAACGAATAGGTTTTTTTGTCGTTTTCTTTTTTTTTAATTTTTTTTTTTAATATTTTATTTTTCTTTTTAACTTATGTAGTGGCGTGTCCTTTGCCAACTTTTGCACACATATATATTATATATGTTATATTGCATATAAATTTTTAATGTTAAATTTGGAACACGCACCTTTAAGCTTTCCTCGGAAAAAAATAGATATATTTTTATATATAGCTCCCCCCCTTGCTACCATCAACCCGCAAATTATGACAAAAAGTTTCATTCTTTCGTACTAAGGAATTTCAAATATTTACGTCTTTTTGTTGGTTTTCTTGTTTTGTTTTTTGTTTTTTTTTTTTTAACACCGTGGAATATTTGATATATATATGTATATATATCTTGTTTTTTTTTTTTTTTTAGAAAATGTACATCAACAAATAAAAACAGAAGAAAGTTTGTTAAAATTATTTAAAAAAAATTGTATATATATATTTATATATATATAATTGTTGACTATATATTAAACAATTTGAATTAGAAACTTGTTTGTAGCTTCTGATTTCCTTGGCCCTCCTTGAAATCCTATATATATATATAGCCACACATCAATTGTTATTAACAATATCGCTGCCCCATATCTGTCCCAGACTTTGGCTTGTTCTTATTTTTGTTTCTTTTCATTCATTGTAAATATAATTATTACATATACATATATATATGTATATATATGGATATATATATATAGTACAGACTTATATATATATATATATATATATATATATTTTCTGAATTTTTTTGTAAGCATTTTTGTTTTTTTGTATTTTCTTTTTGTAGTTGGTTTATGTTTTTCTCTTTTTTATCCTGTGTAATGTGGAAATTTTGAAGCCTAATTATGTGTGTGTGTGTGTGTATTTAATTTATAGGCTTCCAGGCGTAAATGTTTTTCTTCATCTGCATCTCAATTGCTTACGCTAGATGTGTGTGTGTGTGTGCTGTGTATTGTGTGTTTGTTATATATTTATATATAGGTATTTCTTTTTTTTCTGTATATATATGAGGGTGTATATGTGTGTCAAGGTTTATCAGCAAACACAACAGCTCTGCTGTTAGCCTCTTTCTGTGGGGGCGTGGCATCTCATTTTATTCCCCGTCAAACAATTCGCGATGTAGCAATTACTATTCTATATGCACACACACCACAGCCGCACACACACACACCCAATCAATGCGACACACACACACACATATTTATAGATGTATATATTTATATAACTTTATATATATATATATATATATATATACAAGCATATATATATATATATACGTATATAAATATATAGACATAGATACAAAGAGACGATATTGGCGTGTACAGAAGGCATTCGCCTTAACAATGTTAACTCAGGGACAACTGATTCAGCGACAACAAACGCTCCACGGCTGCATTGATATCCCCAAACGTTGCAATAAGAGCTGTTGTGGATAAAGAGAAAGAGAGAGAGAGAGAGATCGGATGAGTATATATAGAATAGATATGGATATCAATTTCAATATATATAGCTTGTTATTTGTGTGACAGTTGATATGCTCTTGTAGCAGAGAATCGGCTAGCTTCAAATATACTTTATATCTAATATAGATCAGTCTATAAATTTAGTTATATGATATTATACTACAATTAAGTATAATCAATCATCTATAAAGCACACTCTATTTCCTCTTCTACAAGAAGATTTCCTGACTAGTTTGCTTAAAGTAGATTATACTCCTCTATAAAGCACACATCCTCTTCTATAAATAGATTTACTGACTCGTTCGTTTACATGAGTTTAGATTAGATTATAATGCACTCAATTTATTTCAAAGATTATTCATAGAACAAATATATATATATATATATATATATATATATACTAGCTCGATCTGAGGGAACTTACAAAGTTATACGAGAGATAAATACATATAGTATAGACATTGTTGAGCTATTAGGCTAAGGATCGACTAGTAAGAGTTGACATGACTCAAGTTTATATAGTTATATAGTTTAACCATTAGATAACCAATTGCACTGGACTGGAACATACGTGGCTTAGCTGAAAAATTAATCGACTAACTAGTACACTCAAATGTGGAATTTTAATTTGATTTATATGATCCGTTTGATTTTTCACTGCCCAAATACATATGAGTACAAAGAGATTAACTGTCTATCAACACATGGATCAACTTTCTATATGGGACATGATTGGTATATAACTAAATATATACGTCTGCCTCTACAACCTATATATTTAGTAAGACTGTCTTAAACTAATCTACACTCCGGTCGATTATTATCAAATATCATCTTATATAGATATACATCTATATATGCACTCAACTAGCTATATATATTTAAATAATCTAGTCAGCCTACCCTGCAAATTGGCATCACGGTTGACAAAACCCATTGAATTGAGCTGCTCCAGTTGGGATTGGTAGCGCACCTCTGGTGGCTGCGTGCTGTCTGCATTATTGGACATGCCGTTGAGCATGCGCATCATGAATTCATTAAAGAGCTGGGCATTGGGTCCGCCGCCGGGTGCCAATGGTGGATTCGCGGCACTAGCATTGTTTGGTGTTGTTGAATTAATGCTGCTGGCATTGGTGGCGCTATTAGTGGAATTGTTGGTTGTGTTGCCATCGCCGCTAGCCGGGTCAGTGGGATTGATGCCAGGTGGAGGTGGTGGTATGCCCAGTGTACCAACTAGATTCGGTGCAGCGCTACGCAGCTGTTCCATGCCCTGTTGAATCTGCAGGATGGCATTGATTGCCTCCGGATTGGTTAGCATGTTCATCACATCCGGATTCTGCATCTGTGCCATAAACTGAGGCATCATTTGTCGCACCTGATCCTGCAGCTGTGGATTGTTTGCCAACAGGGGGCTGGTGCTTAGCAAACGTGACGCCATATCTGGATCCTGTGACATCGATTCCATCATCGAACGTGTATAGGGGGCGTTCAATAGATTTTGCATCAATGCTGGATTATCGGCCATCTGTTGAAGCAGGCTACGCATTGCCGGTGTATTGAGTACATTGTTTGGTGGCAGATCCCCGCCACGTTGATTGTTTGGGCCCGAATTGTTGCTTTGGGAGTTGGAATTGGTGCCACTTCGATTGCCGCTTCCAGTGCCCCATGGATTTGGCAACGGATTGCGATTCTCCGTGCCCTGCTGTGGATTAACTCCGGTAGTACCGCCACCGCCGCCCTCAACAAGTCCGGCAAACGGATTGCGTCCAAAGGATTCGGTTGCCGCATTCATCATCGGCTCCTGTATATCACGATAGATGCGCTGCAGTGCGCTATAGCCACCTGGCACCGATTCCAAATTCGACATAGCACGATCATGCGAACGCATTAGCTCCTGCAACATCGACGGATTGCGTGCCAACTCCATTGTCTGACGCAACAGATCAGGATTGTTAAGCATATGCGAAATTTCTGGATTACGCTGCATTAAATCCTGCATTTGTGGATTCGACGTGATCAGCTGACGCATAGTCTCGGGATTGTTCATCATTTGCTGCACCAGCGGATTATCCATCAGTGTGCGCAACATATCCCCATTATTTAACAATTCATTCTGCATGCGTGCCTGCAAATCCATAAAAGTATTCGACCCGGCTCCTAGTGCTTCCATACCAGCCAATCCACCAAAATGGTTCAGGCCAAACGGTGTTTGACGTACATCGGCCGGTGCACGTGCCGGCGCTTCATTCGTACGTGTGGGCGCTTTGATAACGAGATGTACTGTCAAATTGTCCTTGATGTTATGCATTTTAAGGGTGTCGGTGTCCTTCATGATTTTACCAGCAAAGATTAGCACCAATTGCTCGGGTTCAGCCTCAAATTTTTGTGCCACCAAAATTTTGAACTAATTGAAAGAAAGAATTTTATAAATCAACACTAATAAAAACAATTCAATTTTAATTGCAAAATGTAAAGAAAAACAACGAACAATGTTGCCCCATCATCATCAATATTTACATACAATGACACACTAGCATACACACATACACATGCATATACATTATTTGCACTTTGCCATCCTTTCTAGAAAAAATGCACTGTACCTTCAATTATAGGCATGCACGCACACATGCACACACATACGTGGTGCACAGAAGACAAGTGTGCCCACCCTCCGGACAGTGCTTAGCCGCAATAATTATGTTTTATTAGACTGCCTCTGCCCTCGCCGTTGACCATGTACCATCACATACTCCCAAATACAAGTACTCACATCTTTTATTCCAGAATCTTCATCGACTTCAACAGTTTTCTTGTCCTTTGGCGTTTTAACTACCACGTTGATGCGCTTACTACCGCCTTCGGCCATTTTGATATTGTTTTTTTCGCGCTAGTTTGATGCGTTTAATATAATGCTGTTTTCACAATGTTTTTTTGCAGTTTTTTTATTTTCTATATTTTTTTGTGATCGCCTATTGAAATTTATATGTGCTTTCAAAATAAATTATTTTCCATTTGATGAAAAGTAATTCGTCACTTTCTCACATACGACACACACACACATATAAATATATGTCACATACAGAGCTAGTGTGACCAACACCGCACAATCAAAAATGATCACTAAAATGCTTTTAGTGTGGTCACACACAAATTCCGATTTATGTCATTTGAGTGGCGCAGTTGAGGAATATATTCTATTTAAAACTCAAAGCACAGAAATCGACATGTTAACATTTAAAATATGTAAAATGTTGCTACAAAATAATTTTATTGTTATTATAAATGTAATAGATTGAAAATGAAGTGCTCAAATATTTGAATTTAATTACCGAAATAATTTAAATTTATTTCTACGTATATTATGTATTTTTTGTCGTTAAAATACCAGTGTCGCGTCAATGCTGTCCGGCCACACTGGTTGAAGCAAACGACAAGCAAAAGGCAACGCATAAGGCAAAGCAAACGGTTGAGTAGTGAGATCGTGTGCATGTGTTTATTAAAACGCAACAATAAACAACGAAAAAACAAAATACGTTGATTATAGTTATTCAAATATAGAATCTAAACGTTCGTTAAAAACTAATTTTTGCCTTGGGCATAGAAAAGAAGAGCTGTATTTGGTACAAGCATACGAATCAAAATGCCATAAAAATCAGTTCTTGGAATTTTTGGGTAACATATATAAAACGGTTTTTCTGAGAATTACCAATACCAGTGCCAACAAGTGCCTCGTACCCGTGCCCCAGGTATTTTCTTGTCTATCGAATAGAAAAGGTGTGTACTTACTTCAAGTAAATGATTGTGTTTGTGTGTACAATGTGTGGACCTATTTAAATAAATTGATAAATAAATATGGATATTTATATTAAAAAGCATGTAAATTTTGGTATATAATTGCAGATGCAAATCAATGATTGCAAAGAAACAAAAATGCAACAAATAACATTTGTGCTCGCTGTTATTGTAGCCTGCTGTATTGTGGGCATAAATGGACAGCCTCCGTCACCCGGCTGGGTGGTGCCGGAGAAGGCGGAGGTGCCCGTTGGCAGCGATCTAAATATCACCTGTACCATCAATCAGGCCTTCTTCGATTCGTCGAAAACAAATGAGACCTGCAGGGTGAACGATTTGTATTTCAAAGCGAATATCAATGATGCTGTGCGTTACTTCAATGGCAGCGATCTGCAAATTATCAACGAGACCACCATAATGATGTCCTTTAAGAATATGTCCGATCAGGAGGGCGAATATCTGTGCATGTGCAAAGAGATGGGCATGTTCTCATCGAAGGTGGATGTGGGCACCAAGCCGTTGCCGGTCCAAGATTTCAATTGCACCAGCTACGATTGGGACTATATGTTTTGCAATTTCACCGAGCCAAGGAATAGCATTAATACTAAATACAATATCAGCTTTACAACGGACAAGAATACGAATTATCGCTACTATGTTGATTGCAACTTTGATGCGGCGCCTGTGGTCAATTGCAATATAACTAGCGAACAGTATAAGAAGTTTTCGCAAATCTATTTCTTTCGCTTGGACATTGCCAACACGTTGGGCAATGCCAGCCAGGATATCGAGGTGAATAATGTGGAGCGCATGGTCCTCGCACGTCCTGGCCAAAACTTGAAGCTGCTCAATCGGACAAAGGACTCGATCTGTTTATCGTGGGAGATGCCGCGGCGCAGCAATTTCGTTGGCGGCGTTCTCTGGCGTGTCCTCGTCACACCTGAAAACTTTCCCACCTTGATGCGTCCCATGTGGCGCAATAACTCATCGGCTGCCAAGGATACGCTCTGTCTCACTGAACTGCCATATCCCGGCTACAACTATCTATTGGAGCTGCGCGTGCGCAATAATAAAACCAAATCCCGTTGGAGTCCGCCGCTCAACTATGAATTTCGCACAGCTGCCGAGCGACCGGCGCGGCCGCCGCGCGTAACCAACGGCAGCTTCTATGTCTATTCGTCGGAGTCATCGCTCACCCTCTACTGGGAGCAGCTGCAAAAGCATGAGATGAATGGTGACAACTTTACCTATGTAATTAGCGAGATTCGATGCAATGATACTATCAGGTGAGTAAAACAATCAAATCGTTTACACGATGAACTTTAAAGTTAAACTTGATTGGGTGTCTAAACATTGAACGTGATTAGCTGATAAATGCCTTCAATCGCCGAAGAAACTTTCTTAAAACTAAAGTAGTAAAATTATTTTGAAGTACGTTTACACGATCATTAAATATTTACATATGTATAAATATAAATGATGTATCAATATATAATCTATGATCAATATATGATATGGTTACAGCACTACAAGTGCAAGGGCTGTTCTAGGCTTGACTTAAACCATTTATGTCGAATATTGCGTTTATACGATACCATATTGTCTCTAAACTCCCACCATAACCATGGACTGGCATTTAGCTTATCATTATATTTAAATACGTTTATTTACACACATATATACCAGTCATAAAGCTTGTCATGATAATTAGAATTACACGAGGTAACGAAATCATGATAAGCTTTCACCATTTCGATTGAAAGTACAAAGTTTACACGATTAACCCCAAGAATGAGCAATTAAAACATTCTCTTAGCTTTCATTAACACTTAAACCGATTTCGTTTACCTTTTTTGCGATTAGCTAGTAAATACTTTCATATAATAGTTCCAGGTATTAATGAGTTTTAGGAATAATAAATATGATAAGCATTTGTGAAGTTTATCATTATTAGCCAATACATATACAGAGGCACACACACACATGAATGCATCAATGTTTGGTTTTATTGAACACAAAAATAAATATTCTCAATAGTATGGTCATGAATTGTTATTTTATTGTTGTTTTCTCGCAAATTAATATCCAAATGGTATGTTTATTTTCAATTATGAACTACATACATACATATACACATTTGTATATACGGCTATAAAAATGATTAACGCGAAAAGCTCGTTTTTCAAGCATTTCCTATTTCTAGAGAATTGTTTGTTTCTACTTCCATTTAATTGATAATTAATCACGACTAAATGCATCGTGTAAACTTATATTTCTTGCCAACAACTGCCACAGTGCAAAATACAAAAGTCTGGCAACGCTCTGCTTCTTTACCTCATTGTAACGATTACAAAGTTCAATTTAAATTTTGTTTTATTTTGTGTGTGTGAATTTAATGAAATTTTGTATTATTGTTTACAATAGCTGCGCACAGCGTTGCCACCTTGTCAATATAATGAAAATGTGCAATTTTTTGATATGTTAGTAAAGATTTTATATACCCTGTAAATATAAATTAAAAAAAAAAAAAAAAACACTTCAAGCTAAACGTTGCTTAGCTACAAATCTTAATTTGGGGCAATTTTAATAATTGCTCGCTTCAATTAGCGAGCAACAGCTATAAATACTTACATATGTATATGTATACATATGTATATACTTAGGTGTATTAGTATATATGGGCATATGTATGTATGTACATACTCCGATTCTCAAATTGCAGCAAAGCGTCGTTATTTAAGTCGAATTAAAACTATAAACATGCATGTACATACATACATATATGTATGAACCCACATACATACACATACATATGTACATAAATACCTACATTTGTATTTATACGAATACATCTGGTCGCATGCCTGATGCGGAACTGCACTGAAACATTGAGAAATTTCCATTAATTTTCATCTAGCTGAAGCAATCATATGCTATACCCTAACAATGTTGCATAACGGTACAGTTATCAAATGTGTTACAAATATATACATATATATAAAAGTTCGCTAAGAATCAAAATTTTATACATACCCACATGAGTTTTGATTCTGGTTAGGAATATATGTATATATATATAATTGATCTAATATAGAAGTGCTCTGAGAATAATTCCTTTTTTATCTAGTTATATCTTCAGTTCAATGAAGATTCTGCGGATTGAGCGTAAAATCCGACATACATATATTAAATAGGCATAACTTTTGATTCATTTATATTTATATGTATGTATATATGTTTCTCATATCATATCATGTGTTCAGCTAGGGTATCGACTCGTCGACTTGCCTTCAATTTGCTGCTCCTCCACTTGCTTGTTTTTACATTATAAAAGCGCATTTCTTATTAAACGGCACATACCCATTGCAGGAACGTAATGAATGCTCAACCAAACATACGAAAATTCAAAGAATTTTTAAAAATAAACAATTTTCAAGAAAATTTCAACGTGCTACGTATACATACAGACACATGTCTGTATGTACAAATGTATGTATGTATCTATAGATGTCTGTATGTAGGTATAGCATAAGTCGCTTTGTCCGACCGTCTGTCTGTCTGTCAGTATCTCTCGTTAATATTCGAAAAATAGTTGCGTTATCGCAATTACTTAGAACAGAAGTTGAATTTGAAAAGATTTTCGCTTGAAGAGCTCTGCATTGATATCAAAAATTTTATAAGAAAGAAATACATAGAAAATAATTAGTTCTGGAATTTCCTAATTAATTATCTGAGCTACATATAACAGACAAATAAATGGATTTATACTCATTCACACAGTGAAATGGGGTATATCAGAGTTGTCTGTTGCACGTCTAGAGACGTGAACTTTGGAATACATTTACATTTGTATATGTGTATGTATATGTATTCATATATACATACATTTGTATGTATGCATATGATTACGCCTGATATAAGCATATGAAATGCTGTACAGACATAATAAGATTTATCAAATGGTTTTCTTTTAAACATAAGATTGAAAATCTGGCTTCTAAATCTACCGTAGAACACCTTTCTTCATCTCGGATAAATGCCTATAACTGATCTGAAAAGTTACCTTATAAATGCAAATGTGATCATGAATGAGTATTATGAAGTCTTATTTTCATATATTATTTTGCTATTTTATTTTCCTTTTTTCGAAATCAATTATAAAACTAAATTCTTTGTTATCGATAAAAATCGATAATTTGATATAATTTCCAAGAGCTAGATTCATATAACATATATTATATACATCAGGTGAATTGACTGAAACATAAGCTGAAATTTCTGTCACATTGACCTTTGTTGACCTTTGTCTCTCGGCTCTTTCTCATTGCTAGCGATGCCTCCAAGATTAAAGTGGATACGAACTCGGCGACGATTGATAATTGGAAACGGGATGCACACTACGAGGTCTTCATACGGAGCAGCAACATCATGGGCACTTCTTTGGAGGCGAGTCGCCTCTATATACCCAGCATCAGCAGCGAGGATAGGCGGCTGCGTATGCCTTTGAAGATACAGGGTGTCTATCATTCGAGCAATTCTAGCTACACGCTTGGTTGGAAGCCACCGAAGAACACCTCGGAATTGATCGATTATACAGTGTTCTGGTGCAATGCAAAGCCGGCCCTTCTGTCCAAGTGCAATGGCACCATTCACTTCGAGCATGTGTCTCCGGATCGCTTGGAGTATAGCACGGCAAGTGGTCAATCGCCATCGCTGAATATGGCCGTATCGGCAAACTTTGTTGGCCGGAATACGGGCATGCATTGGGTGACCTGTACGGGCGATGGTAACGATGATCTGGCCAAGATGGATCCAGCTATTGGTGAACTGACCGACACATCCATAACCGTTAAATGGGGCACCGAAGGTGTCTGTGCGGCGATCTTAAGTGGCTACAATCTGACCTATTGCAAGCGATCGGACGGCAAGCCGGATAACTGTACAACCATGGAGCTGCCCAAAGATGCGACATCCTATAAAATAATGAATCTAGAGCCCTATACCTTCTACACAATCAAGATGTCTATGTATTCGCCGAAGCGTGCCAGCAAATACAGCGATGAGCTGTTCCAGCGTACAGCCCAGGGTGCACCCACTCCGCCGCGCCAGCTATCGTATTTGAATGTGACCAACTCGAGTGTGCATCTCGCGTGGAAGCAACCGATCAAGGCGAATGGCATGCTGGTCGAATACCGGGGCAGCATAACCCATGACAATACTACCAATTACTTTGATGTGCCCACTCTCACCGCCGAGCTGGTCAACAATGAGAAACACTATGTATTAAACAACTTGACTGCCTACACGGAATATGAGATCAGTTTGCGCGCTAAGACCATACACTACTCGGAGCCAAGCAATACGATACGCTTTAGAACTGCGGTCGGATGTAAGTGCTCAATAGAATATTTTCTTCAAGTTTAATTTGCAAATTCATTTCGAAATGAATTGAAGTTATCTATAATTTTTGTAACTACTTAAACAATTTAACATAAAGTTTCGTTTCAGAATAGTTGAACCGATATATCGTGCTGTTGAGTCGTTCATTAACATTAATCAGCGAACCTCATGAACGGTTCGCGTATGTTAACAGCAGCTCAACAGAACGAATCGTTCACTATCGATAAAAATGATTGCGAACATATCGTTCACTGATCGTTGAACGGCTCAGTGGCTCAGTTAATTTAAATAAAATGATACAAATGTACATAAAATTAATTGTTATTTAATATTTGCAGTGCCCTCGCCGCCGACTAAGCTACATGTGGAGAATTCGCCGTGGAGCACGGTGCTGGAGTGGAAGCCGCCGTCGTTTCCGGCTGGACGATTGGAGTTCTATGAGGTGGTCATAATTGAGAGGAATGCTAATAACACAATAATTGGCCAACCATTCAGTTATGTGAGCGCACGTCCAAATCTCACCTGTGTAATGAAGACGCCGGTTTGTACGGCGTTGCACCGTTTCAATTACAAGGTGCGAGCTGTGAATGCGGAACTATTGGATCCAATGCTATCAACGCATGTGGACAAGACGCACATTCGTCAATCAATACAAAGCCAAAAATGTGATGCTCAACCTCCATTGACGGATAAGGAATGGAGCGACATACAAAACTATCTCAATTCGAGTCTCTATCGTTTGCACAAGTCCGCATGGACCACCCATGATGTGAGCTGCTCGCCGGGTCAGAACAACTTCAAGGTGTTTGTTACCTCCGTAGAGGTGGCTACCTCCATCATCTTCTTTTGTGCATTCGCATACATGGCCTATCGCAAGCTATTGAAGATGTCCGACATCGATCTAGTGCTTCCACCGGGCATTGATGAGACCCTCAAGAAACCCATCGACCCTGGCTCCAATGGTGGTGGCACTGGTGGCAGTGCCGGCGGCGGTGGCGGTATCGGCATCATTGCAACACGAATCGATCTACCGCACTATTCGCAACACGATTTGCCACAAGACTTTAGCAGCGGCAACGAGAGCTCCAAGCTGCTTTTAGCCAACAGCTCAAGCGGCGGCATGCTCGAGCAACGGGATGCGTATGAGGAGCGGACGTTGACAACGTTGCCACCGTCCAGCTACATGTCGATGGGCCACAGACTGCTGCTTGACGACGACAGCCAAATGGCCGCCACGGAGCTGCAGTCAAGCAGCCAAACGAATCCAAATCTAAATGCAAACACAAATGTAAATCCAAATCCAAATCCAAATGCTGGTGGCTATATAAAGCCCACGCAAATGAAGAACTGGTCAACGCCGAGCAGCATGGCCAACACATTGCCCAGCACAGCCCATGTACCGTTGAGCATGCCCTTAAGTGGCTACGTCCCTGTTCAGGTGCTGCAGTCGCGGCCAACAAATGCGCCCGCTGCTACGGCTGCGGCAGCAGCTGCCGCTGCAGCAACCACGGCGGCAACACAAGCGCCGATGCACCTGCTCAATACGAGCAACTATGTGCAGGCGTCTGATCTACACAAGCTGAAGCCGCTGGCGCCAATGAGTGGAGTGACTGGACCAGCTATGCCGACAACGCCAGCTGCCACGCCGCTGATGATGCCCAACGGCTTTGGCTATACGGCCATGGAGCAATTGCAGCGGAATGGCTTGATCAAGCCAACGGTTGCAACGGCTGCTGCGGCAGCTGCGGCAACGGCACAGCAGTCGCAGCAAACGCCGCAAAGATTGCAGCCAAATATTGGTGGATATGTGACTCCGCAGGATCTGAATGCATTGGCGCACAATCGTCATATGCTCTAAAGCTCTAAAAGGATCACGCACAGAGAGAGCGAGCGAAAGAGAGAGAGTAACACATACACACAGACTCACACTCAGAGAGAGAGAGAGAGAGAGAAAGAGAGAGATTTTTGTGGATTAGCTGCATATGAAACATGCAGCCAGCTAGCAGCTACTATTGCCTTCCGTTGACACACACACACACACACTTACGAATACTTTGAGAGATGGAGATGTAGAACAAGCAACACTCATCATATAAATCAGCTCATTTAGCATACATACACATTCACATCCACATCCACACACGCACACACTTAGCCCGGCCACTTGTATTTAATGAACTATTTGTATACTCTTCCCTTTTGTATACCCTGTAAAGTTGTAACTTGTACGTTTCAATCGCATATCGAACATTGTACTTTAAACATTTTCTCTTTTTTTTTTATTATTTATTTTTACATTTATTATTAAACACATTTTTTAATTTTCGTTTTGTCATCTGTTCGTTGCTAGTTTTTTCTTCGAGGTTTTAATGATTAATAACGTTCTAGTATTGTTTATGAGCTACATTATATATAAATCTATAGATATATATATGTTTATATATATAATTAACTTTACATGACTACCTACTATATATACAGAAATGCATACATATATATGTATGTACTTATATTATATGTAATACGAATTGGCAAACGCCAATGCGCCAATTTAATTTAAGATTATAAACTATATATATATACTATATATATATTATATACTATCTACTTTAAAAGGAAAATGTAAAGAAAACTAAACTAAAACTGGCATTTTTATTCTCTTTGTCGACTTGTCTTCCACTAGAAATTAATCAAATAAGAAGAAAATAGATAAACTCTTTTTTTAAGTTATCCTTAATCCACGCAATGTTTATAATTTCAATTGATTAAATTAACTAGAATATAATATAAATATATAATTTTTTAGCAAGTTTTTCTTTTTTTTAACTATTCAAAATTATCAATTTTTTTTATATTCGTATGTGTTTCTCAACTATTGATAAATTATCGATCAAGTTGTTACACTAATCATATGGTTAGTGGTTGCTATTAAGCAATACACATATAGAGTCCTCATCATGATATTTTTATACTTTCCCCATTTTAGAGTACAAGGTATGTGCTAGTCGGGCACTTTTGGCCAATCAGCAGCTCGTTGTTCCAGTTAAAGCGTTATCGTGCCAAGGACCTATCAATCAAGCCATCAATCAATCACATTGACTGACTGCGTCTATCTATCAGGGATTTATTTACTAAAAAATTCTGCGTAATTCGATTAATTCTCTGGAACTTATTCAGTTCTTTAGTGTTTTTATTTTTTGTTTTCAAGTAATTCCCAATGTTTAATGGGAGTCTGTGAAAATTCCATTTAAAGAGATAAGGAATACAACAGAAGCGAAGTCTTTAGCGCATAAATACATATATGAACTTTTATTTCCGTTGAATTTATAAATATGGTATGAATTCACATTAGACGGCTTAGCAATCAATAAACTGAATCATATAAGAGAGAGGGAGAAAGAGTGAAAATGAAAGTGAGAGAAAAGTAGGCATTGTATCACAGATAACAAATCCGATTTTGGATGCCGATAAACCTAATGTTTTCAATTTGAATTAATGAGCATAGAGTAACTCCTGGGCTAGAGTGGGCGTTTGCCATTTTTACTGTGTGGTGACCATTACGAAAAACAAAAACAGAAAAATCACATTTACGTTCGGAGAATCCCAGTCCGAACTACATATTTCTACGCATCAAATTTTATGATAACAAATAATAAATACATATATATATATTATATATATAGAAAATTCCGTAAATATGTCTATATATATATATTTACGGGATTTTTTAAAGGAAGCCAGAAGCCATTGAAATACCTAAATAGACATACATGCGTAAGTATAAAAGAAATTATTTAACATATTCAATGAAAACTATTAAAACAAGTAAGAAAGCTCTAGTCGAGACTGCTCGACTACGAGATCCCCTGAACCCTTCGAGCAATATTTTGAGAATTTATTTGTTGAATAATTTAATATCTAGACGTACGATCTTAATGAAACTTTCAGAACGGTATCATAATGTTCATATGTATGTATGTATATACCAAGCACAAGTCTCTAGTATTTGAAATACGCATTTTACAAATATGAGGGTGGCGGGTAAATTTTGACAAAAATTATAATAAAATTTGGAGACTCTAGCTTTAAAGATGTAGGAGATATAATTTTATAACTGATTTTCGAAAAGGTTTTTTTTATCGATAATAAAATATCGGGAGTAGTTATCGATTTTTAGTGATAAAGTCTCTAGCTTTTATATCTTCTGAAATCGACGCGTTCAAACATACGGACGGACGGACAGGGCCAAATCGACTCAGCTCGTCGCCCTGATCCAGAATATATATACTTTGTAGGGTCTGCCACGCCTCCTTCTGCCTGTTACATACTTTGTAACAAAACCATTATACCCTGATTTTGCCATTTTCAATTTTTCTGGGTATAAATCTATATATGTATAAACAATATCGAACCAATAAAATATTCACATAAGGAGAGAGAAAATAATAACAATAAAGAACGTTGTAGTCGGGCGTCACCGACTGCGGAATACTCATTCACATCCCATCAGCAATTTAGTAGCTAAGTTTTGCTCTAATACTGTAGAAAATTCTCGATTTTTATCGATTTCCCACGCTCCTCGTGGAACAAGCTAACGGTAACCTAACTGCTCCAAAAATGCGAAAATTACAGGGTATTTTTTGAGGTGTAACAATATTTTTTTTGGGAGGAGGTTACTATTAACTTAACTATCCAAATTTGAAGCTTTTAGCTCTTATACTTTAAGAGATATCAACTTTTGAGGCTTGCCGCACCCCCTATGGGCGGACATACATATATCCACTACAACTTTTTGGTCTTGGAAGTGATCTCCCGAGTATATGTATATACCAAATCTTCCGGTTCGATTTGTCACGCCCCTGGTGGGCGTAGACAAAGAAGTTCTTCATAAGTCTCTATAGAAGCATAACATTAGCTCATGTGCAACACTTGAACGTTCTAGCTTAAAAACTCTAGGCGATACAGTTTGATCCGATTTCTCACGCCCCCCAAATGGACGTAAATATGTCCATTGAAATACATACATTGTACGATTTGTTCGATACTAGGATGAGGGAGCGGCTTATCAATTATTTCATTTAAGAGCCGATTGCTGTGTATTTAAAATTCTTCGAGAGACCCCAGCCCAGGCAATCAAAACTGATTACGAGCGCCGCTTGTAGAGTAGTTTGAAAGCTGCTTCCATGAGGCGAGGTACGAGTAGAGCCGCACTTCCAGCGATAGCCACGCATAATTATAAATAAAATATACACACACAACATACATACATACATATGCACATATGTACTATATATGACGACAATCGAAATATGGATTTCAGACTGCGACGCACTGTTTTCGTTAGCGTATTCGTGGCTAGCTTCTGCTGCACAATGTGCCTCACCGTCCATGAGGCTCTCGATCAGTTCCATATTGAGCCATCGCGGGATAATTTGCGCGAGGGCGACTCATACAATGTGACCTGCTGGTCGGACACTCTGGCCGCCCTCGACAAACTGTGCGGCGCCGGGGGAGCTCAGCGATTGTATATGCAGGCGAGCCGATCGAATCTGACGGTGAGCATCCTTAATGGCACGGCTATTTACCACGAGGTGCGATCGGCTCGGCCGAAGCACGGTCGTGCGTTTGGCTATGAGTGCCTGTGCGATGGCGCAGCGATAGTCTCCTCGTTCTTTCCGGTGGGCGTGCGATTGCAGGTCGACGACTTCAGCTGCCGATTCGAGGACGTCGAGTCTCCGGCGCCATTCAACTGCAGCTTCAGCAGGCCGACCAAGAGCGATGCGGTGGACGCCACGGCGAACTACACGCTGCAGCATGGCGATCGGACTGTCGCCTGCCAGCCGGCTGGTCCAGGCCTACGGATGCAGTGCATCGGCCGGCTGAACAATTTCCAAAGGGCATTCAACTTCACATTGAGACTGCACGATCGATTGGGTGAGCATTCGCAGCGATTCCAGCTGCGGCGCGAACAGATGATCGTGCTGGAGCGTCCGGGTGCCGATCTCAATGTGACGAGCCTAAACAGCTCATCGATCTGCCTGGAGTGGAGCGCCAAGCGGTCCACAAACCACATTGGCTACAAAATCAAGTGGTCGACGCTGCTGCTGAACGACAACATCAACAACAAAAGTATCCTGTGGTCAGATGTGAAGCAGGTGACAAACAGGGAGAGCGTCTGCCTCTACCGACTGCCCCATCCGTATGTGAACTATACGATTGAGCTGAAACGTCGCTACAACTATTCAGGAGCCCATTCAAGTCCCAGCTTTGTCTATAGCTTCTACACGCTTCCAGAGCGGCCGGCACGTCCACCGCGCGTCTGGCCAGGCAGCTACTACATCGATCCCAGGCGGCCGAACAAGCTGGACATTTACTGGCAGCCGTTGTCCCAACTGGAGCACAATGGCCCACAGTTCACCTACAACGTGACCGTACAAAGGTCCAGCGATCCGAGCCAAGTCATGTGAGTCAGCTCTTTAATTGCCTTGAATTAACGCTAGCTTTATCGCTAGCTCCAGCACTGTTGGAGTTTCGCTTCACTTCGCTTCACATCACTTCACTTTACTGATTGTGCATTGCATCTGGAACTCTGTGGGTTAATCCCTCTGACGCATCTTCAGACACTTTGGAGATTGTGCGATGAAGGCTCATCAATAATAATGGGATTCGCTTCAATTGTAAATGGTCTATTAATCGATTAGTCATTAGTCAGTCAATCTTTCATTCAGTCAGTCGCTCAATCACCATTTCAATTAGTTAGTCTGCCAGTGAGTCAATAGATCAATTAGTCAGTTCCTCAATCAGTTGGTAGTTCAATTAGTCAAGCATTTCATCAATCAGTCAATCACTCAATCAATTGATTGGTCATTCAATCATTCAATCAGTTAATTGATCAATCAGTCCATCATTCAGTATGTCAGTTTTTCAATCAGTTCGACAATCATTCACCATACCATTTACCATGTTAAGCTGAAGCTGAAAATGTAATTCCCTATAATCGTTATCAGCTTACTTCTCTATTGTAATACCGAAAACGTGGTACATTTGTGCCTTTGTACGTATTTCGTAGAATTTTGAGTTCATTATACAAAATTAATGCCATAATCACTTAAATGGAAATGTGGTGATCGCATTTAAATATGTACACTCGGATACATACATACAAATGTATACCCTAAACAGTTGGCAAGCCCGATGCGAAAATACCCTGAAAATCCGATATCGATTTGCCTTTTTTGCTAGTGACATCTGTTAGTCGACTTATCCACTTAGTTTTGGCATAAGCACTAACCACTGTGGTTAGTGGTATAAGCTATTTAAAGTCCAAGGTTTAAATTCCATTAATAGACTTATCGATTAATCTATTTCTGAATTTATCGAAGGTATACAAACATGATCATCCATTGAATATACCATGTATTCCCTTTGTAATGAATTAACCTTCGATTCATCCATTGAGCGAATAATCTTCATGCAGATATACACATATATACACTTATCGATCATTCAAGTTATCGATTTGCATAACTTATTTTCTTTCTCTTCTTCGACTTTTTGTTGACAGTCCTGCCAAAGTGGCCGTCGGTACGAATAGAGCCGTTATCACCGATCTGAAGCTGAACACCGATAACTTTACGATAGTCGTGCGCAGTCAGAACTCGTTGGGCAGCTCGGTTCAGAGCAGTTGGATACGAATACCGTGGCTGAACGCGCCGGAGCGAGCGCGGCGCGTGCCCAAAAAGTTGAACATGTTCGGGGTGATGGGGGCTAGGGAGAAGCAGGAGCAGCTCACCTGGGATCCCCCGGAGGAACAGGCGCTGCTGCGAGGCTACACGGTCTGCTGGTGCAGCTGGAACACAACGGACCGCAGCCACTGTGAGTTCGCTGAGGTGAAGCCCTGCAGCCAGTGCCAATACGAGCCGCCGGCTGGCCTGCTCGTCGGCTCCTGGGCCGTTTCGGCCAATTACGATGGCCGCGATGCGCTTGGCAGTGGCGGCATGAGCTGGCTGGAACCGAACCAATTGTCACCGATGGCGCCGGTCGTCCACTCGGATCATATGCACAATATACAGGGCATCATTGCGCTCATCATACTCGGCAGCTTCCTATATTTCTTTGTGCGCAAGGTGCGCCATATGTCCAACATTAAAGTGGATCTGCCAGAGGGTCTGCAGAGTGTGGCGCCGGCGCTGGAGCTTTCGCTTCTAGCCACCACAGATATGCAGCAGGAGGTGCTGCAGCGGGAGCAGCGAGAGGAGCAGCACGAACAGCAGAGAAGTTTGGACGCCAGCATTCATTATCCGCCGGTGCTCTATGGAAATTTTCGACCTCCAGACATACTGGTGCCCGCTCAGCCACTGGACTATGTGAGCATATCAAATCGAGCTGCGGATCTGACCAATCCCTCGGGCTACATTTCCATGCAGCCCACACAGCTGGACAAAGTCACAGGCTATGTGAGCCTACCATGATGCATCTGGATCAAATCTCTTGCTCTCCCTTCTCTCTTTCAGTCTATATATATGTACATATATATATGTATGTATGTATGTATGTATGTTGAGGTCGGAGGCAACTCATATTCCATTACATCATTTAAAATTCGTTTATGTAACTCTTTTGATTAAGCAGAGAGATAAAGACAAATGCTGACTCGTTCACAAATATCGATAGGCAAATGCATGTGGCCTATCGATAACTGTGCTCGAGGCTGTATGTACATACATATGTATGTATGTATGCTAAATTAGATGTAAATATAAATCTTTCTATTCTTAAATATTAATGTGTATATGTCTAAGAATCGACTCCGAAACCTGAATTGTAATAATGCAATATTGAAAGATTACAAGAGTTCAACTCCGAATTTCGAAAATCGACCCTACTCCGAATTAAGTTATTTTATAAACTTTCCGATGCTTAAAGATTATGTACATATATAAAATTAAAAATGAGTATATCAAATATACATATATTATTTATAGAAATTTAAAAGATTTTTGTTGTTAATATTAAGAAATTTACTTCAAGTAAATATAATCTATAGTGTAAATAAGTGGACTCAAATATATGTATGTATGTATATATGATCTTTGTATATTATGTGTATATATCTGTATATGTGTACATATGTGTATGTATATAAATAAACTCAAATATATGATATGAACTCCGAATAGAGTGACATACTATTCTCATAATGAGTATTACTTGATCAAATTTTATTCGATTTCCCTAAATTTAAGCTTTACAATTATAATTTGAATTATATCTGAGAAGCCTCTCTCTCCACTTTAACCGAAAAAGTTGAAATTACTCCGAAAATAGTTCTTTCCTGAATTTAAATAAAATTTCAGCTTCAGTGTGTGTCTTAGTATAGCCCATTCCCCACCCAAAGCAAATGAATGCACTCCAAAAAACATGTATCAGATATATGAGGTATGTACATATGTACATCAAATCCATTTAATACAACAAAAATTTATAATAGTAAGTAAAAAAACAAAACCATTATAGAGTTAACCGTGGGTAAAGTTTAAAAAAAAAATCGCCTATTATATGCATATATACATAGGGATATATGCATACAGAGTATATATATATGTATATATAAATGTCGCTAGAGTTAGTTAATGATCAACATAAACACCGAAAAGTCAATGAATCCCATGGAGTCCCGCATCAAAGATGAGATGCATCGGCCTTGTGGCCATGCCATTTGTAGGACGCCGAGTAGATAAAGTTGTTCTCGACGCACTTGCGATCGGCCTCAGTGGGGCCGCGGGAGCCGTACGCATAGGGAATGGGCGGGATGCGCTCATGCTCGATCTTGTGCAGAATGGGCGTGAAGATGCGCCACGCCTCGCGCAGCTCGTCGGAGCGCACGAAATGCATCTGGGAGCCGCAGAAGACGTCCAGAATGAGACGCTCGTAGGCGTCCGGCAGCACGGAATGTTTATAGCGATGCTCATAGGTTAGATCCAGTTCGGTCTCCTCAATGTCGAACGTAATGCCCGGACTCTTGGTCATCATCTTGAAGTAGAGCGCCTCGCCCGGCTGCACCCGTATCACCAGCTCGTTGCGCTTCGAGTTGCCCTCGAAGATGTCGCCGGGCACATCCTGATATTGGATGCGCACCTCGGCCTTGCGCTCGTTCAATGCCTTGCCGCAGCGCAGTATGAAGGGCACGCCCTGCCAGCGCTCGTTGTTGATCTGAATGACGGCCATGGCATAGGTGGGCGTGTTCGATGTCTTGCTCACGGTGGGATCATCCAGGTAGCCGCACTGCTCCTCCGCCGTGCTGCCATCGGGATTGCCCACATACTGGCCGAGTACCATGTCGCTCAGCTCCAATGGCTTGATGCACTTCAGCACCTTGACCTTCTCATCGCGAATGTCGTCCGGATGGCAGCTGCATGGCTTCTCCATGGCCACCAGCGATAGGATCTGGAGCAGATGATTCTGCATCACATCTCGTATGATGCCGAATTCGTCAAAGTAGCCGCCACGTCCCTGCGTACCGAAGGGCTCCTTGAACGTGATCAGGACGCAGGCGATATTCTCGCGATTCCATGTTGAGCTCAGAATCTTGTTGCCGAACCGTATGGTCATCAGATTTTGCACCATCTCCTTGCCCAAATAGTGATCGATGCGATACAGTTGCTCCTCCTCGAACAGGCCGGCCAGATGATCGCTCAGCGCCTTCGAGGTGACATCATCCCGCCCGAAGGGCTTCTCGACGATCACCCGATTCCAGCCGCTAACGAAAGATCAATGCAGACCTTAGGCACGATCCACTTAAGGATTAACGATAAATGATTCACTCACCCCTTGGACATGCAGTAGTGCTTGATGTGGAATGTCACCTGGTTGTAGACTGTGGGCGGCAGTGCCAAGTAGAAGATGCGATTCGCATTAAGTCGATTCTCGATCGATTCCAGGTGCTGCTTGAGCAACTGGTAGCCCCGGGCGTCATCGTATGGTCCGAAAACATAGTTATTCAAGCGCCAGAATTCATGATATTTCAATTGTTCATGCGGTTGCACCTGTCAAAGGCAGAGAAGTCGAATTCCATTAAATTGAGAACCGCATAGAAGAGCACAGCAAACAATTTGAGCAAATATTGTTCTCGAAAACTTGAAAGCTTTGCTTGAGAATCGCATAGAAGCGAGAGAGCAACTATAGAGCCAATTTCTATACTCGTTCACGGTGTGAAAGGGAGAGAGTATATGGTGAATCTGTCCGACATATTCCCGGATTGTAGAGTTTCTGCTAGACAGAGAACTTAAGGGCTTCCAACTTTACCTTCATATACGGTTCACATAGACTCTTCAATTGGTCTATTGTCATCTTGGAGCGGGCATAGCCACAAATTTTTGTAGGCTTCGGGAGCAGATCGTCCCGATATAGCCACCATAGTGTTGGATATATCTTCTTCTTAGCCAGATCGCCCTGTAAATGCAGGTGTTTATAGCAGTTTTCCTTCATTGTGATCAATTATGCTCCTCTGAACGAAGATCTCTTACCGATGCACCAAACACCACAAAAGTGTGTGGAATTTGACCGTCAAAGTGTGTGCCCTCGCATATCATAGTTGAGCACTTCAGAGTATTGATGATGCGATCCAAGGTGCCCGAGGGCTCTGAGCATTTGCACTCTAGGCAAAACGAAAGAAACGATAGTTTTATAAAATATATTTCTGGAATGGAAATTCTAGGACTCCTTTAACTGTATGTAACTGTATCTCTAATCTAAGGATCGGCAGAGCCGCGCGTAACGTTCGATCCGATGACCGGAGACGTAATAAATAAAATCTGTCAAATGCTCTTAGCTTGACTTTCAAACGCTGACTATATCTTAGTCCCCAGCTCATTCATACCTGTATGCCAGATAAGTGCATATTACTAGAGAGGGGTTATGTACACATATACATATGTATGTCTGTGCCTGTGTGCGTGTGTTTGTGATCTATAGGGCAATAACAGCTGAAAGTCAGAGACGGCAATCGATTGGTCATGCACTCGCAAGGCATTTCCACTAGACTATCTATTTTCTTATGGAGTCAAATAGCATAGAAGGTAGATATATAGACATACATATATATAGAATACAAGATTATAGAGTTAATTTACAAATTATATATGTATATTTATATGTGTATATCTTTGTAACTACCTTTCTTCCGAGCTTTTGCAAGCACGTTTCTTGACTAGGTCATATTTAATTATACATACATATATGTATGTAATAGAGAGATATAGTTTACTTTATTATCATATATAATAAAGATATGATATATAAAGTTATATTTGACTAACTTAAAAACGTGCTTGCAAAAGTTTACATATATACATTAGTCAAAATTTGAGTTAGATTAGATTTAGATCGTTCCAGCTCAATCTTTTAAATTAAACTCTAATACAGTTATATTTTGAATAATCAACATATATATTTATCAGTTAAATACAAATAAATGAGTAAGCTTATATACATACATATATTATGGTAAATTTTGCAGTTTAAATTCTTTTTTCTCATAGCGTGCATTCACTGTAGTTGCAATGCTGATATAGCAAAAAGGAATGCGAACGCAGCAAATCACGCAATAAACAAGAAGAAACTACTTGTTTTGTTTTTCAATTATTGTATTTCTTTAACTGTTTTTTAACTGACTTCTCATATTTGTGTGCGTGTGTGTGTGTGTACTTTTTTTTTTTTGACGCCTACAAGATGATTCAGCATCGTGTTTAGCATTGCTTTTGACAAGGCATTGAAATACATTTTGAAAGGCTTTTTATGCACGCACACACACACACACAAACACAGCAACACACGCGCACACCGACACGCGCACACGCACAGACATCGTGAGGTATGTAAACCATTCATACATGTGTAATTATTTACGTGTACATTTTCAATGTCATTAACATTGGCTAATTCTCAATGCCAATGCACGCTCTCTAATTCGCTCTCCTCCTCTCTCACACTCGCTCTCTGCTGCTCAACTTTAACGTGAAAAGGTTAACATTTAGTGCATTAATCTTGAAGTGAATGCAAATAGCGAAAACAGATTGGAGAATGAGGTAAAGTGATTGGAAATGCGATAAGCCGACGGCAAAGCTTTGTAGGTGACCCTTTTACCTAAAGAACACAATTTGAAGGGCATTCTTTTGCGCGCGCTCTTCGTCGCCGTATCTCTGCGTCACCGTCTCTCTGTCTCTCTCTCCCTCACTTCTGATACACGGCTCATAGCGCGCCACCTGTTGCGTTTCCCAACACCAACACCAGAGACATTCACCATCCCCCAACTCCCTTCGTGCAATCTCTAACTGTTGCATTCATTGAGCTTTCGTGCATATCGTATGCGTAAATCGTAAATCGTAAATCGTTAATGAACTTACCCATGTCTATTTTTCGTTGTGTATGTGTGCTAACTGTTATTTATTTACTTAATTCTCACTGACAGTCTTTTTTGATGCCAATTTTTGAAGCCAACTTTGCTAATGATTTCCTTGCGGCAATTAATCACACTCTTGGCCAATAATTTGAATAAAGGTCAAGTGCAGAAGATATTATGATTTTTGCTGCGGATGGCAACACACACGCACACTCACACAGGCGCACACACACACACACACACACGGCTGCACTTGCACGCAAGCGCAACGTGAACAAAGCTTTTGTTTAATCGTCTTTTCCTCTTTATTTATTTTATTGTGGTATGCAAGCTTGGTAGTTTGGCAAGAAGGTTTAGTTTTTTGTGCCTCTTGGTTTTCAGTGAGCCCTCAAATATTAACGATATGTAGCTTGAGACGATCGCTGCGCGAATGCGCCAAAGCAAATGTGCAAAGCGAACATAAGGGGAACGCCAACAAGCAGCAACAGCAAGCGCACGCTACATATTATGTGTAAAATAACAACAATAAAGAGAGTGAGTGAGTGCGAGAGAGTGAGAGTTGAGAGAGCTTGTGATATTTTCAGCTTGAACGTGGTCAATGTGCCGGGCTCTCTGTTGTGCATAGGCACACACAAACGCATACAACTCTTGCTCATAACAGGCGTTGCCAGTGTTGAGCAACAACAACAACAACGAGAAATGCGCTTAAAAAGTTTGTAAACTGCGCGCAATCCGCAGTGTCACGATTTCAATTAAATTTATATAGAGCCAGAAGCAATGTAAATATTAATATGTGCTTATACAATAAACATGCCATCAAAAAGCTCTTTTTGGCACACTTAATACATACAAAATAATTATCTTATATGTATGTACATACATATATTAGATAATAATGTATAAGGGACATGTAATAAATAATAATTTAAAAACATGTCTGATTAGATAAAAACTAAATTAATAAAAATAAAGGAAAATAAAATTTATGAAAGAATTGAACAAATTTACAATTAATATTTGAATTAAAAACAATGTATTTTAATTTTTCCCAGTTTCCCTGGAAACAGTTTTTATTTAGCCTTCGGTAATTTATAGTTCGCAATACAAACAGTTTTTGATGTTTTCGTTAGTAAAAATACCTAGTTAAAAGCCATTGCTCTTAGAACACTGTTCATTTTTATTTATTACCGTTCCACAAATTTTTCAAATCTTTCGGCGCATATAAATTGCCTAGCAGCTAGATTAAAATCATTTAGATTGGACAGACATATAGAATCATACCACCAACAGAGGATTTTTAAAGGTCTTCAATGATTCAGCCAGATAGAAGTATGTATGTGTGTGTGGTTAAGAGCTTATCAGTTGCCTCAACAGGTTGTCCAAAGCCGCAAATCCATTGACAGGTGAATGGAATCATCAAATAAAGCACTTAATAAATGTATTACACAAATAGTTTCAGATATATACAAATTTACATGTATATATATTTATTGATGCATATACAGTGAACACTCTATTGATGTCCCGCTACTTTTCAATCTCTCTCAACATATTTGTATGCAAAATAGAAAAAATTTCATTCGTTGAGAAAGACGAGGCAGTGTTCGTTCAAGAGAGCTTTCACTGTACATTGGTGTTTCTCTATATTTGTGTATAAATGCCAATAATCGAAATAGATCACTGTTTTATATTTACAATCGAACTAGAAATAAACGTTGAGAACATCATATAAAAAAATACAAACAATTAGTTTTTGCACGTGTTTTGTGTAGGATAACAGTCTAAAACAGCATCGAATATAAATATGTATATATATATTGCTACATACATATCTTCCATATATATATGTATTATGAATGTATGCATAGAACATGCAGTAAACACATATTACAATTTTATTGCATAATTATTTTTGCTGGTTGTTTTTTTTTTTGTTTTTGGTTTTTTTTTTTTTTTTTTTT
>NW_022046177.1:15839-63463 GCF_001654015.2 Drosophila navojoa | reverse complement strand
ACACACACACACACACACACACACACACACACACACACACACACACACACACATGAATTTGTAAACAAAAGAGGTGGTAAAACAAAAAAGCATATGAATGACAGTTGCTATGATAGCCCAGCGTGTTTATATTATGCGATTTCAATCAGTATCTGATTACGAATGAACGCAGCAGCTATGCAGAGTTTGTTTAATTCAATTGAATGCGGAGAATTTGCAGTTGAGCCTATCGAATTGGCTGTTGGTCATATGAGAAATATGTATACAGTTATAGGTCTGAGTTTTGGGCTGATTCTGTGAATGATGTAAACAACAGATATGAATGGATATGTATTTATAATAGAGATACACACATATATATACATACATACATACATATGTGTGGCGACTTACCGATCTTGCGTATCACCCGATATTTGCCACCGATTATGATCTGGGAACGATGTTCCTTCATCATCCGCAAGTTGTCCATGTTGTTGGTATAATGGCTACGCCGTGCGCTCGCTGCTATTTAACAATATGCAACTCTGCTTCTTCTTAGTTTTGTTCTCTTTGATTTTGTTATTGCACATACATATATATATATGTATACATATAAACAAATATATACATATACATATATATAACTATATATATATATACATATATATATTTGGTTTTAATTTATAGACGAGATCTGTTGAAAGACGTGGAAGTAAAAGAAAAACAATAACTGTATTCATTTGTTGATTTTCGATTATTATTATCTTATGTTTGTCATTTGTTTTTGTTTTTTTGTTTATTGGCGCCAACGGAGCAAAAGGCATAAGCACAAGCACTTTCTTTTCGAGCGTTGTTTTTTTTTTTTTAAGTTATTTATTGTTGCTGTGTTCGTTCGTTCGTTTGTTATTGCACGCACACACACATATACATATATATACAGACACTCGCTAACACATTTGCTGTATTGTTTTGTTATGATTTTCGCTGCACTCTCTTTGGCATTTATGCTTCGCTAAGCGATTCGCTTCAATATAAATAAAAATAAATCAAATATAAAACCCTAAAGGGTAGAAACATTTGCCTGCTAATATTGCGCATTTTCATAACGAAATTAACATTTTGAATCGATAGTCGATAGATATACTGAATGCGTGCGCGTGTGCATATGTGTTTGTGCAAGTGCTGGACAACAACAACGGCAACAACAGGCATGGGCTTCTAGTGTGTGGAGCAGTATCAGGTGGCCCCCCTGGCAGGAGACATAAACAGACTTTGCTGCTGTTCGATTATTTATTTTCATAATTGCCAATTTCTATATAAACATAGCCGCTGATAAACGATAAGCAACTGCGGCGACGAGTCACCCAGCCACAATGGCAGGTATAGAACAATAACAACAACAACAACAATAACAGAGTCAACGGGACAACTACATGCTCCGCTTCTTTTACCCCGTTGGAATGCACTTTACACACACACATACACATATATATATGTATATGCAAACGCAGCAGCACCAACACTTTTGCATTGGTGAATATGTACACATACACTCACACACACAGCTGCAGCCAGTTTCCACTACTGCACCTTACATGTTTCTTTTCCATCGCCTTTTTTTGACACAAAAGAAAAAAATTAAGTCAAATTTTAGCCCGCATTTGAACGCATGCTGCGCTTTGTATTACATTTTCGTAGACCGTTTGCAGTAAAGTTGTTCAATTTTTCTTCTTCCATTTCTTTGCCTTGTTCGGTAATTTCTTTACTTTGGCATCAAATCTTACCACGAAACGTTTGCGGACATCAGTGAAACGGTTTAAAACTGCTGTGTTGGGTGTTTCTCAAGGTTGGCTTTTTACTATTGTACGAGGGGGGCCAAAATGAACGACAAAAAAAAAAAAAATTATATATATGCAAGTGTATGCGTGTGTGTGTGTGTGTCTGTGTGTTTATATGTATGTATATATGTGTGAGTATGTGAAATTTCGTAGGAAATTTGCGTCTGTGACAGCGAGGTGGCCCGTCAATACACTCGCAACTTTCGCGTGAATGTCTTTTAGCACTTTACATACGCGCACAAAGAAAAAAAAAGAGGAAATATGTGTTTTTATTAACTAAAATAAAATGGTTAGACTCCAGCAAAAATGCTTTTGCTAGTGCTGACAGCCAGCGATACACACGCACGACTATCGACTATCACAACACGATAGGCCATGTCAACAGCAGTAACAGAGCAGAGCAGCCGGACCAATGCAGTGCTGCATAACGCCGTATGTAAATTTATCGAGCGGTGGCTTCTTGGTATTTCTTTTGGCGCTGTCACACTGTCGCTGGCTTTGAACTTTAAAGGAAACGATCCAAAAATACAAATTTTTTTATTTGTTCTCTTATGTAAATATGGAAGTGGCCAGCAGTCATTTGGGTGTCAAACTATGCAAGTGTTGTTGTTGTTGTTGTTTGCCATAGCGCAGGCTTACCTAATGCTTGGTTGCCTTCGAGACGGTTCCAGATGTTTTCTAAAAATCATGGGTCAGCGCCAATGAACTTGCGGCGCGCTTTTTGAAAAGCTTTTATATACATACATATGTACTTAAATGTATGCAAATATTACGTTTGCATTCTTTTTCCTGCCCACGCCCTTGTTTTACCATAGCTACCTAAACATAAAGTGGATTCCTTCAGTCAGCGAAATTTCCTGAAACCCCCATTTTCTGATCAGCAATGGAACTCGTTTTTTTTTTTGGTCTATATATTTTTATTAAAAACATTTTTTTGTATGGTTTTTATGTTTTTTGGTTTTGTTTTTGGTTTTTTTGTTGTTTGTTTTTTTTGTTTGTAAATAACGTGACGACTTGAAAACAGAAATTAAATAAGTGTACTTTACTCGTAATGTAGTAGAAAGTGTTATAAAAGCAATATTACAATAACTGTGGTAGAATTGGCTCCTAAAATAGATATTTTACAACTGATACCACTTTTTGTCTTTATATTTAAGCATTAATTGATGCGCTGTACCGCTGAAATCTTGAGCTGTATTGGCCATACGCTCCGCGCGCTCCTCCAACAAATTCAATTTCTCGCCGCGCTCCATCGCCAGCTGATGGGCCCGACTGATCTCCGAGGCGGCCGTCGATGCCCGTTGGCCCAGCTGCTCCAAGTTGGGGCCGGGTATATGACGGGCAACCGAACGATTTGCTTTCCCGCTCTGTTCACCAACTATCGGGGAGAGAGTTCAAAGAATGTCTATTACTACAAATGATATACGTGGATTACGCCTATAATAAATCTTTTCCATTCAGTATAAATTCTTTTTCTTTATTCGCTGCTCTCTCTTTGACTGCTGTTTGCTCTTTGTTTATTCTTTCTTTTTCTCATAAATATGGATATTTATCTAATACTTACACAACTCTTCGCGATCCAAAAGTTTGGCTCCACCGCCAAATAGACCCTTAAAGAAACCCTCCTTCGGCTGTTCGGGCATTTCGTGTACCGTATATAAATCACCCATCATCTCCAAAATAAATTGACTATATGCAAAGATATAGATATGCGAAATTATTATAGATGATAAATGTTGTCCATCTCAATTGTATCTTACCAAAATTCCGATGATATCGTGAATTTCTGAATTTCGGTGGGCGATGCCATGTACAATCCATGACCTTTATGACTAAAGCAAAAGATTTTTGATATTCTGCAATGGATGAGAAGAATCCGATTAAAATATGCCCCATACAGAGATCCATTTGCCAGCTTACTGAGTTGTATCTTCATGAACAATGATCTGTTGACCCCATATCGAAAGCATTGGATCCACAATTCCCTGTTTACATTTGGTTTGAAAACTGGAGAAAAATAGAATAATTTTACATCAAATCAAATATGGATAATAGTTCGAATAGACCTTGAAACGCACCTTAAGTCCATAAGCGGTAAGAAATCAGTATCCAATAACAGTTTTAGACTAGGAAGACTATGTACCATTAGATGGCCATTCGAAAGATAGGTTGCTAAGCAAGAGCCATCTGTAGGGGATGGATATTGAATTAGAAACCTAATTTGTGGAGGAAATAAATGGATACCCTTGCAAATACATCAACAAGGCCTTAAAAACAGGTGCCGATATATGGCTTAGCGATAGATAATCATTTAGATATAGTTAAACTGAAGGAGAGAGCTCTACCACCTTGTCAATAGAGTACATAGCTTCTATTAGGGCGTATCTAGTTTTCTTCTGAAGGTTTCGACTTTCGCTTATCGATTACAGATTACGGAAATAATCGATAAATCGATAGCAATTAAATTGATCACACAGAGTGTAGTCAATTAGCAAATATATTAGCGAAAACTATCGATAAATCCATTTGATTTGTTGTTGAAGCAAACGATATCGATAGCAAATATAGTGGATATCGATTAGTTAGCCTTGTTGCTTCTTCTGCAAGGGTATACATATATGTAGTTGCTTTTCATTCTGTGAACCTTTCATCGTGATAGTTTCTGCCTTGACTGCGAAATCCATTTCCGATAATTGTATGCGATTAATGCAGCACTGATTGGCCACATCAAAGACCTTTGTCTGCTTTTCGCTAGCGATAACTATATATTGTCGATCGGTGAGTGTTTCCAGCCCGGTGCTAACGCTGCCGCTGATGCCGCTGCTGCTGGCGCTGCTGCTGCTGATGCCGCCTGCGCTGCCGCCAACACCGGCGCCGGCACCGCCCGTTGCACTTCCGCTGCCACTGCTACCTGTTGCGCCTGCTCCGCTCGCCGCTGATGCAGCGCCTCCAGCACCACCGCCCGCTGTGCTGCCCGCTGCAGCTGCACTACCAGCACCGCCAGCAACCGAAGTGTTTGATATTGTATTGGCAGTTGTTGGTGTAAATGTGGGGCTGGTGCGGCTGCTGCTCTTAGTGGGCGTGCCTAAATGGAGTAGACGGGGAAAAAAAAACAAACAGATATATCGCTGTTCAATGCGGCTCATGCGATTTTCGTTAACAGTTACGATCTTTCTTGTCCCGATTCTCGTCGCGCCAAGGCTCAAATGTATAGGGTATGATCGAGCCATACGAGTCTAAAAAAGACATGGAAGTTATGGAACCTTTGAGTCGTACCACGGGTCCACCTAAACAAAAACCAAAAGTTATTCGATTTATATATGGGTGTGTGAGCGAGAGGGGACTTTACCGTTTATTGTAACCAACACTGGCTGCGATTTGCGCACATCGCGCTCCGGCATTGTTATGAACAATGTCAATATTGAACCGAAACTAGTTCCAATCCATAAAGTAGGAACAAGTGTCAAAATATCTGAAAAGCAAATTAAAGAGATATTCGATAGTGATACGAAGTTATTTATATATATATATTTGATAAATATCGATAGCAATTCAGCTCTTGATTACTTGATTATGATCGATATTTATTGATATGTATGAATTTAATAATTCTGTATTTAGTTTAAGTTAATAATCTCTTCATTTGACAGTAATTGTGCTCAAAATGATCGATTTTGATCAATGCCGTGTTATCGATTATAATCGATATTCATTGCTGTATACTGTTCAGATTAAACGAAGCTTACTTTACACATATTTTGCAGTTCTGCAACTATACATACGACTTTGTATAATTATCGATATATGGTCTTCTTGGACTTGCAAGGGACAAGCCACAATCTATATTTATCGATTACTATTATACGTTTTTTACTTAAATGCCTTCTTTCTATAGCATATTTCTATGGGGTACTTTGCTTTCCCTCTAAAGTATGCTATATAAATATACATTTAGCTCTATGGAAATGGGAAGCTTATGAGAAATAAAAAAATACATATCGACTTACCATTGCGTTTTGCATAACTCTCGATAAAAGCTAAACAGGTAACAGATTCAGAGGAAGACATATCAATGCTTGACATTGATGACGATCTGGATCTCGAGAAGGTGCCATCTAATTTATCTGCAAGTCAGTTTTAGTATGAGGAAACAATTCGATTAATTCAATAAATTAATGCAAATATGCATAGATATATACATGCATATATATATAAGTATATTTATATATATATATATATATACGTATGTGTATATCGATTATTAGATAACGGTACAGCAAAGAGAGTGGCAAACGATTACGAAATACAAATTTTTTATAGAGAATTTTTCGGAATTTAGAAAGAATGAGGCAGAAATAGAGAAAGAGAAAGATATATAGAGCGAGAAAGAGACAAAGAAAGAGTGAGATTGAGAGAGAAGAGGAAAGAAAGACAGAGAGAGAGAGAGAGAGTAAAAGCGGCGGGCGGTAGTAGGCATAACTTTTGCATAATAATTATTTTATTTAATGAATTTATTAATTCTTCGTTTGATTTTTTACTAAAGAAAATCTATTTCTTTTTATTTTTGATTTTAAAGTTCTTTAAATTTAAATTTAATATTTTTTCGCTGCACTATTTTCACTAGGCTGCTATTTATTATTCTTCTTGTTCTATCTATGTATGTGAGTGTGAGTGTGTGTGTGTGTGTGAATGAGTACATATATGTGTCTGTGTTGGGGCCAATCACTGAAACTCCTCGAATACAATCGTATGTGTGCATTTAGTGTGTCTGTGTGGGTGTGCCAATACATTCGTGTGTGTGTGTGTGTGTGAACTATGCAAAAATACTTTTGCCAATGCAAAATTAGCTGAGCTTTTGTTGCAGTTAGTTGTTGCTGTTGCAGTCTTATAGGAGTTTGTTTTTTTTTGTTTTTTTGCTTTTCTTATTAGTTGCTAATTGGAAGCGTGCACAAATACCGAGAGCGAACGAGCGAGCGAGACAGAGTGGTTTGTGAACAAATACATTAACTTATTTAGAGTAAGACAGAGCGAGAGTATAAATAGATTAGGAGAACTAGAGATAGATAGAGAGAGAGAGAGGAAGAGTAAGAGAGAGATAGAGAGAGTAAGAGAGAGAGAGAGAGAGCGAGCGAGCGAGCGAGCGAACGAACGAGCGGTAGAGTGTGGAGCGAGCGAGCGAGTCAGACAAAGTCGTAAGAGTTGTATACAAATATATATATTTTTTGAATTTTCTTAGATTTTTAATATTATTATTAATTTTATTTTTATTTTTTAATGTTGCTGTTGTTGTTTTTGTTGTTGTTGTGAGCGAAAGTGGCGAAATATGTGGGCGAATCAAAGGCGACATTCCTAGCAAACCCCTCCCCTTGAAGGAAATAATAAGATTAACCATTGCAGTCGCTGCCATCGCTACAATCACTGCCATCACTAGCGCAGCAAGCAAAAAATAAATCAAACAAAACGAAAACAAAAACATGATAAACAAGACAAAAAGGAAATTACAAGATGGCCGCTGCAAGCGGTGGCGCCTGGCAAATGGACACAGAAGACAATAGTGTGCATGTACGTGAGACAGAGACAGAGAAAGAGAGAGACAGAGAGAGAGAGAGAGAAGAGAGGCAAATCACAGGCAACGTGCTGCTGAGTGTGCGTATATATGTGTGTTGTGTGCGTGTGCGTGTGCGTGTCAGTGCATGTGCGTGTGCCCATGTGTTAAGTTAGTGTTACAATGTTATATAGTATGTGTTATACAAACAACTGTTTTGCATAAGTGTAGCACACAGATACATGTACATATATCTATATATATATATGTAATAAATATATATATAGAAATATTTGGAGACAGAAAGGGAGAGAGAGAGAGAGAGTGATAGACAGAGAGCAATGCTTTTTGTGGTGCAAATTTGTTGTTGCTTGTTGTTGTTGTTGTTTATTGTTGTTGCTGTTGTAGTTGTTGTTATTGTTGGAGTAGTATTTGTTGTTGTTGTTGTTGTATGGTGCTCTGTTGTGCTCCCACCTTGTGATTTGGACTTTTTTAGGGACTCGTACGATGTCACCGACTGCTGTTGTTGTATAACAGATGTTTGATGCTGATGCGGATGCTGATATTGTTGTTGTTGCTGTAGTTGTTGCGCACCTGATGCACCAGCATAAGCACCTGCCTCGCCATTATCTGCATCAAATGAAGCCAACAATTGTTGTAGATATTGTTGTTGTTGCTGTTGCTGTTGTTGCTGCTGATGATGCTGATCAACGCCGCTGCCGCTGCCGCTGCCACCGCCGCCGCCGCCGCCGCCGCTGCCGCCGCCACCCGCACCTGATAGGCCACCACCACTACCAATACCACCAACACCAACACCGCCACTAGCAACACCCGCACCTGCATCGTCCGCACCATAAACGCCAGACGCCGACGCCGACGCTGCAGCTGCAGCCGCAGCGTTTGCTGACGACGACGTCGACGCGGACAGAGGATCGCCCATTGCCTGCTGCTGCTGCTGCTGCTGTTGCTGCTGCTGTAGCTGCTGCTGTTGCTGCTGCTGCTGCTGTTGTTGCTGTAGCTGCTGCTGCTGCTGTTGCTGCTGCTGCTGTAGCTGCTGTTGCTGCTGCTGCGCTGGACTTGCGCTTGCATTAGCGTTCGCATTGGCTCCGCCGTTGATCTGGTCAATTGTAAATAAACAATAATAAGGGAGGGGAGAGAGAGATACACACAGAGAGAAGGAGAGAAAGAGAGAGATAAATGCACTAAATGATTGAATGGAGCAACATATCAATTGTACAATTTGTTGTTCATCTTCTTCTTCTTCTTCATCTTCTTTTCTTTTTTGTTGGTCTTGTGCGAGCACGTGTGCATATATATATACATATATATAGATATATATGTGTGTGTGCCGTGTGTGTATGTGGCGTAGGTGTGTGTGTGTCTGTGTGTGTGACGAATAGCATACTTTGTTTTGCTTGTGTTGGAAGTGTCAGGAAGGGGAAGGGTCGCATGAAACAACGATAAACTTAACAAATGCATAACGAGTGTGTGTGTGTGTGTGTGTGTGTGTCAGCCAGAGAGAGAGTGTGAGCGAGTGCATATGAGAGACAGAGTACAAACAATTAACAGTAATAATGCCCGTTGCCCGTTTTCGTATTGAGTCGGGCAAACAGAAAACAAAATGCGTGTGTGGGTGTGACAGAGAAAGCAGTTGCTGGTGGATGTGAACAGTGTTGGTTAATGGAAAACGTTGATATTTATCAAAGTGTGTGAAGTGTTCGGTTAAGCAGTGTGATGAGTGCAAATGACTGGAGAACGAAACAACAAATCACAACACAGAGTGTGAGTGAAACAGAGAGAGAGATAGAGAAAAGGAGACCGCAACAGCGACTGTCATGGAACTAAACAAAGTATTTGTATATATGCATATATAAATATTTACTTTATATATACATATATTTATATATAGATTAAGCATATAAATGAGACAGATCTGAACGAGAACGTTAAGTATATAGATAACTAGTTAAATACAGAAACATTATGTAAAGAGGCAAGAATGTAAGCAGCTGTAAATGTGGGTGTTTTTGTGTGAATGTTATCGATCGAAATGTATCGATTATAGCATGATATACATATTAAGCTTATTAATTCGAACAAAAAAAAAAAATTGTATTATTTTGGTGTTTTGATTTTTACAGTGTTCGTATAAGCAAACAAAGCAACGGTATAAGCGTTGCAAGCAATTTTTTTTTTATTATTTTTTTTATCGATAAACATAACGGAAAGCATAAGAAGCCACAGAACTAACACAAAATGTAAAAACTAAACTGAAATCGTTTGTAAAGCTAGTCAATAACTCAATTATGAACAAATTGGATAGTTATCGATCAACTATCGCAGCTTCAACAGAGACAAAGGCAAAGACAGAGCCAAAGATATATAGAGAGACAACGAAACGCTTCAGACAGACATTGAGTGAATCAACCAACCAAAAACAAACAAACAATCAAACATAACACATACATACATACATACGTATCCACACACACACACAAATGAGATAGTTATCGATAAACGATTGCTGCTGCAAATATGGTCATCGATAGAGACATTCCTGAGTTGTTGGCAGTTTGGTGGATCGGGTTGGCCGGCGGTATCGCGGTTGTCACCACATATACATACAGAACATCTATTGGGGCGATGCGTACTTAATGGTATTTGGTTTTTATGATAATCGTGATGCGGATGAGGGCGATGGGCGGTATTTATGGTATTTATGAAACTTACACATAACAAACGTGTAACGTACAACACTCACTAACAACCCATTAAAAATTTGTTGATTTTTTTCAATTTTTTATGTATATAGTATTTTTGGTATTTTTTATTTGCACAGTGCATACACAGAGGATTTTTTTTTTAAATAGGTGAATTACACTTAGTGGTTTTGTGTGATTGGTATTTTTTTTTTTTGGTATTTTCTTGGTTTAATTTAATTTTTTACAACAGTTATGCATACTATTTAAACATTATTTCATAATAGTTATGTATATCAACACATACATACATAGACACATATGTATACATATATACAAAGTATATGTATTAATATATATATAGAGAGAGAGAAAGAATTAAAGAGAAAGAGAGAGACAGACAAAGATTTTTTTTAAACAGAATTTTAGAACATTTTTATATATTTTCTATTGGTTGATTTTAATGTTATATTGTTTTGGTTTTTTTTTCCGCCGTTTTGTAAGCCGTTGCAAGGTTCGAGGTATGTGAGCGAGCGGAGGGAACGGCAAGGACAGAGAGAGAGAGAGAGAGATGGGTGGGGTGGGGGCGGGTGCGGTCTTCCGCACTACTGAGCTAAGATCACAATACATACATACATTGACAGATATGTACATATGCAATTGCTCATATATATGTGTATGTGTTTATGTGTGTATGTGTTGCTTGTTCTGTTATTGTGCTAATTCTGCCTCTGCTTTATCAACATCATCTCCTCTTCTTCCTCAGCTGCAAACTACATACATATGTAAAATTCGTTAGCTTTGTGTGTGTGTGTGTGTGTTTGTGTGTGCGTGAATTGTGCATTTGTGTGATGTTGTTGTTGTTGTTGTTGTTAGAATGAATTACCAAAGAACTTCCATACAATCACATAAAGGCAGTTATATTGCAGCTCTTCTGCATCCGTTGCCTAGTTTCAGGAGAAAGAAGCATATAGATAAGAATTTCAATTTTCATTTTCATTTTTATTTTGTTTTTGTTTTTTGTTGCTATTGAAATTTGATTTGCATTGTTGTTGTTGCTGTTGTTGTTGTTGATTGGTGCTATTATTATTATTGTTGTTTTCATTATTATCATAGTCATTATTATATTATAATTATACTTGTTGTAGTAGTTGTTGTTGTTGTAGCTATTGAAAACAAAGAAACTCTACGAAATTTTGTCGCTATACAAAATGCAATTCGTTAAATCAAAACAAATTTGAAGCAGCCCCGTTTCATTTCATTTACAGTTAATTTAATAATACGCTCTCTAATTTGTCTGAGGAACTAACGGGGTGTGAGGGAGACGGGTAGACTGGGCTCAGCTTGCTTGCATTACTAAAACAAAAATCTACGGCTTGCATACGATATAACATACAAAAGCCAGCAAAGAGTAAGTGTGAGAGAGACAGAGAGAGAGAGAGAGGGAGGGGGGAGGGAGAGGGTGAGAGCAGCTAAAGAGAGGGGGGGGGGGGTATGGGTGGGTTATTATTATTGTTGTTGTTGTTGTTCTTGTTGTTTGTTTATTATTACTCTAGTTACGCCCTAATTAATACACACGCACAAAACAATGCACCGCAATGCATGGCAAGGCAGCATGGTAAATCAGCAGCACCAGGGCAGCCAGCACTGTATACGTGTGAGTTGTGGATGCGTATGTGTGTGTGTGTGTGTGAGAGTGAGAGATTTTTGTCAAATTTACTTTCGATTTCGATCTTCGCCTTTGACTCTCTCGCGTTCGCTCTCACTAAACTGCAACTGCTACAACTACAACTATGCGCCTTGACGCTCACACGCTCACGCTCTCTGTTGTTGCTGGGACATTAGAGGAGGAGAGAAGGGCATGGGGAATAGTGGAGAGTGGAGAGTTTGGAATTAAAACATATGCAGTTAGGCCGCTTGCGCCTGTTTTACGCTCTCGCTTTCAATACACTTACGCACTCTGCACATTGCAGTTGTGGGTCGATGAAGGGGTGGGTGGGTGTTTGGTAAGAGTTTTTTTTGCTATTTTTAGAAGCATTTACACACGCATACTTACGTATCTTTTTGGTTAGACTGCCGCTCATCATTGGCGACACATCGTTCTTATTGGCACGCCCAGCGCCAGCTCCGATGCCAATGGCGCCCGCACGCTGCTCTCTCGGCTGATATTTAATGTTCGGCACCGAGAGCAGGCGCTGATCGCGCGACTTCTCTTTGAACTTTTGCCGTGTCGGCTTCAATGGCGGCTGCTGCTGCTGTAGCTGTAGCTGTTGCTGTCCTTGTTGCGCCTCGCTCAATGGCAAATTATTGGGCCTCTCGCCGCTCTCGGGCGGCTGCTCAAAATCGACACGCTTCTGCGGCGGCGTCGCAGTCGGCGTCACAGCCGGCGCATCGCCTGTATCACAATTGAGCATTGCACTGGCCGCTGCCAGGCCAACATCCTCTTCACGGCACTCGAGCGCCTCCACTGGCAGCTCCTCGGCGCCTTCGGGCGAACTCTCTTTGGTCGCATAGAATATGGAGGAGCTGTTCCGCATGGACTCCAGCTCCGTATTGACATTGGGGCTGCCGCCACCGATTTTCATATTGACTTTTGATAATTGACGCTTCAAATTGAACGTTTTCCATGACATCGATTTGCGGCGATCCTGCAGCTCTTTGGGTGCCACGCCCACCTCATCACGCTGCGGACTTTTGGCCGCGGCCAGAGCTCCAGCGGTCATTGCGCTGGCGTTGCTCATTAGCGACTCTTTTGTGCTGTTGATCACATCGGCCACGCCCAGCGGCGATGTGGGCCGTGAGCTCGTGTCGCCCGTTGCTGCCGACGCTGGCGTTGCGGCCGACGTCGATGCCGTTGTTGCTGACAGCGCTGCTTCGTTCGCCTCGGGTATGAACTCAATCGACGGACTGTCCGGGCTGGTCGTATCGTTCAGCTATATTTGCATATATATATATACACACACATACATACATATATATACACATACATATACATTCACATATATATATGTATGCAGATATAGACGTATGTATATAGATTAGGAGAGGGATGGAAGGCGGGCGCAATGCCACAAGATTTAATAAAGTCTCGACTAGGCAAGGAGACGCGTACGTAACAGGGGCATTTCGCATATCCGAGAAACCAAAAGCAAAGCCAAGAAAATTAAAGGAATACAAAGAAAACCAATCAAGAAGAAGAAGAGCGAAAACTACTCAGAAGAACATGAGGAAGCAGCAGCAGCGGCAGCCGGCAAAAAATTGTGCAAAGTTTGTTTGTGCGAAATCTTCAAATATCCGATATTAGAATAGAAATAGAGAATATTTTCTTCTTTTTTTTGCGTTTTCCAATACTGAAAGCTTTTAATGGCATATCTATATGTTCTTTTCAACTTTTATATGTAGCACACTTAACTGTTACCTGTATCATCATTACACTAACATATAATATTTAACTGTTATACGAGTAAGTTTCGCAACTGTTATACGTAGATGATATCTGACTGTTATATGACTTATGATGTGATATTCAAATATTATCCTGCTTTGCTCTTCTATAGACGAACTTTAGAGTTAAGGTACGCAAACATAAATACTTCCTACTGTTATACTTGGACATGAATCCTACAAAACTATTACGTATAACTGTTTTTTAAATATATGTCAAACATAACGGCTATATTTATATCAAATTGTACATAACTGTTAACTGTTATACCTGTGTATAACACCTATCCAACTGTTATACGCATATTGTCAAACATGACTGCAATATTTATGTCAAATCGTGCATAGCTGTTAACTGTTATACGTATGTATAACACCTATATACCTGTTATATTCATATCGTCTTTTATAGAGAATATTCATAGCTGTTCTATGCTTACAATAATCATCTATTATTTGTATTTAAATACATAGATATCTGTTATATATTTTTCCTATATTGTTATACTTTCCCTATCCAGATTATCCAAGTACCGAATTGGAAAGCAAAAGATAATAAAGATCTTTGCAACTGCTGCTCGCTTTGCTTGTTCTTCTACTTCTTCCTCTTCTGTGTAGTCTTTCCTTTTCATTCCTCTCTTCTGCTCTTTGTCATAGGTTTTTCTTCATCTCTTTATGCTTTACTTTGAAGTCATTTAGAATTTTTATATTGTGACTTTTTATATATATGGAGTTATTAAATGTTCTTCATATGGGGTATATATATGTATATATAATCAGATAAATTAGGGAAATTACGAATTCATAGAGACATGTACATATATGCATATACATACAGACATACATGTGTATGCATGTCTTACAAAGTGTACGAATTCATAGTTCTTAACTGTTGGACGAAACGTATAACAGATATAACACGCTCCCACACATAAAGTCTACTATGAATTCGCAAACTTTACATATATACATATATATATATATGTCTATATGTCTCATCAATCAGTTATCAATCGATTATCAATCAATGGACATTTTATATATGTATAACAGTTAACATAGATTGTTATATTGTGGTTTCACATGGTTTCATTTCGCAAATTTAGTTTAGGTTATTTAGTTTAGTTTGGGATTTTAGTTTAGTTTTAGGTTTGGTTTAGGTTTTAGGTTAGTTTTCAATGGATAGGCGGAAATGTTACATCATGATGTATAGCAGTTAAAAATATAGATGCATATACATATACATATATATATATAGACATATATATGTTTATGTTTATGTATATGTATATGTTTAATAGTGTGATGTAAGGTCTCACAGTTAATGCAAACAAAAACCAATAAAAATAAAAAAAAAAATATCAAACAAAAATAACTAACACACATACATATACATACACTAAAGGAACGCACATCAATCAACCAATCAATCAATCAATCAATCAAAGAAACCGTGTCTGATTTATACAGTTACAGCTAGAGACACAGAGCGAGAGAGAGAGAGAGAGGGATAGTGTGTGAGAGAGACAAAGAGAGAGAGAGAGAGAGCGACAGAGAGGTAAAGACACAGAGAGAGACAGAGAGAGAGAGAGAGAGAGAGAGAGAGAGGCACACGCACACACACACACACACACAATATACAAATCAATCAATGATGGAACGTGGCAAAATGCGAGCAAGGTGAATGGTGACAGCGTCTGTGTGTGTGTGTGTGTGTCTGTGTCTCTGCATGTGTGTGTGTGTGTGTGTGGTAGCAATCAATAAAATAATCCAATCAATCAATCAGTGTCAATCAATGCAACGTGCAAAGTACAAATTTATAATATATATTCCATACACACGCACACACAGAATTCCTAAATGTTTCCATTTGATGTACAATCAAAATCAATCAATCAATCAATCATTCTATCAATCATTTATGATTTACCATGCTGACAATTTGTGCGTTTTATTAAAAAAACAATTATTTAGTTTCAGGGCAAAATCAATACAGTTTTCTTTATATAGTATATACATATAGTATATATATCGAGAGAGAGAGAGAGAGAGAGAGAGAGACAGAGATATATAGGAGTTAGAGAGCGTAAAGGAGAGACAGAGAGAGCGCATACTAATGCCTGTAGTATCAAGAGTTTCGTAATTTTTGTTTGCGCAACTGAAAGCTAGACTAGACATACGCAAAACAATTAATACTAGAAAAATACTAGCAAAAATATTGAATAGATTTAGCTGTAAATGCTTAAGAAAATAATACAAAAAATATAAAATAAAATAAAATGCTAAGCATAAAAGTTCAGAGAGAGATACACAGAGACAGAGAGAGCGAGAGCGAGTATATATATATATATAAATATATATAGATATACATATATATAGATATATAGAAATCAGTCGGCCAAGCCGATTTGAGAAACTAGGACAGGAAACGAAATAGAATTTAATTTGCAAAAATATATATATATTTATACATATGTATGTATATATATATATATATATATGTATATATATAAAGAACTAGATTATATATAAAATATACTAAATAAAATGCTACTATAATATTTAATATGAATTGGTAGAGGCTACTAAAATAATTTAGCTATAAATATACATACATATATATATACCATATATACATACATGTATAGTATATAGCATATATGTATATATAGTATTTATAGTATATAAAAAAAAAACTAATATATATTATATATCAATATGTACTTTTAGCTATTATGTAAATATTTTTTAAAATATTGCTTGCATATATGTGTGTGTAGTATTTTTTATTTTTATTTTTTTTTTTTTTTTGGTATTTTGTACTAAAAATGAGGGGAGCAAACTCAAAGGAAGTGTGTATGTGTATGTAGTGTATATGTGTAGAGTAAATTTTTGTTTATATTAAAAAAAAAAATGTACTTCAATCAAAATGCCAGACAAATGCAAATTTAGTTTGGTCTAATTTTTGTTTAGTATTTTAGTATTTTAGCTTAATTTAACTGTTAAAGGAAAAAGCTGTTAGATGCGTTTTCTACAATTGTTAATCAATCAATTCATCAATTTAGGTGTACATATTAAATGTGTTATGATTAATACATCAATCAATCAATCAAATCAATCAATGGCATATTCGAGCGCTATTTGTCTAACACTTGATGCGCGTGTGTCAATGTGTGTGTGTGTGTGTGTGTGTGAGTCATTGTATTAGTGTCATTTGATTGAAGGCGGCAACATTAGCATTAATCATTATTAACATCAATCAATCATGATCAATCATCAACATCATCATCATCATCAGTATTAGCGTTAACAATCATGATCAATCGATGATGATCATTGATTAGCATATTAACTATTATCATCATCATCATCATCATCATCAACGTCATCATCGTCAATCGTTATCAATCATATTTGTTTACGTGAATCAATCAATCAATCAATCAATCACTTACCTGATCAGAACTGGGCGAACGGCTTTGCTCCTCTTTGCTTTCAATGCGTTTTGGACTTTTTGGTGTTCGCGAATAAGGATCGTGTGCGCCATACAGATCGGGACATGCAACACTCAATAGGCAAATTTTTTGGATTATATCAATTATGACAAGTCCATATTCGGTACCATAAGCCATTCTAAAAACAGAAAAAAGAAAAGAACACGCCATCATGTCAACAAAAACAGCGGCATCCAGCAAAAACCAATCAAAATGAATCCAGAATCAACAACAAAAGAGAACACAAAATAATTACCAACGAGTTAACCAAAAAATCTTTATCGATATATACCTACTATAGATCACGCTCATATACACCAGCACACGCACACACACACACACACGCACACGCAGGCACTAAAGTCTGATTTAATTAAACTGCCTAATGCTTGACTGCCTAAGACTAACTGTAACGAGTAACGAGTAGCGAGTAGCGAGTAGCAAATAACGAGTGCCTAATCCTTCTACCTGGCAGGTGTGGCAGCTGGCGGCCATTGCAAAAGCAGCTCGCTTCAACGACTAACGAGTGACGAGTAACGAGTAACGAGTAGCGAGTAGCGAGTAGAGTATAGCTAATAGCGAGTGACGAGCAGCTGCTTGCACTTGTTTTACTTGAGAGCGCTTTTGATTATTTGCAAATGAAAGCCTAACACTAACGTTTGACAAGTAACGAGTGACAATTGGCGAGCACCAAGTAACGAGTAACTGCTCAGACGCGTTCTAGTTTAATAGCTGTAAGAACTTGATCAAGTTGGCAAAGAAAAAACTCGAATGTCTAACAAGTAAGGAGTAGCGAGTAACGAGTAGCGAGTAAAAAGTAGCGAGTAGCTCTTTATACTTGCACCAGATAGCAATTACGACTAATCGCTGCTCCCAAAGGAGAACGGAAAAAGTTCCATCGATTGACTTATTTCTGGAAGTGAGACTATCAAAGTAGCGAGTAGATAATAACTACTCGTTACTACTTTAAAAACTTGTAGCTCGTTTTGGCATTTGAAATTGGCCTAAAAGGCAAACAAATATTAGAGAAACGAACGCCAACGAGTAGCGAGTATTAAATAACGAGTAGCTGACATCAGTGAGCAGCGAATGACTTATGCATGGCGAGTAACGAGTAGCTGCTGGCAACTACTGAGAACAAAAACCAAATCAAAATCAAAAGACAAACGCACGCTAACTAAGTAACGAATAGCTGCTGGCACTCGCTCTAGCTCTAGCTCTAGCTCTAGCTGGCAACTGGTTGCAACTACACAACGCAAAATGGCAAACGAACAGAGTTAAGCGGGTGCGCGCGGGATAGGCTCTCGTTGCGTCCAAAACTGTGGCGAGTGGGGAGTTTAGTAGGGCTTTACTTGGTTTTTATTTATTTATTTTTTCTATGGGCTCTAAGTACTTCAGGCGCTTTGTTTATTTTATTTTTTTTTTTCAGAGAACTTCATGCACAATTTACGAATACAAACTACGAATACTGCACTAAAATTGATTTTTTTTTTAAATATATTATTTTTTGTCCGCGTGTGTGTGTGTGTGTGAGAGAGAGAGAGAGAGAGATAGTGTGTATGTGTGTGTTGTATGGCAGGACACTGTATGAGTTGGGGTTTAGATAACGTGAGTGCTACTTACAGTCCATAGCTAGAGTTGATGCACAACGATGTCACCTGTACGGTGCGACGATTGGGACCCGTTGTCAGGCAAACCAATTGGGATTGAAAGCCCGGCGGCTTGCGCTGAGCACCAAAGCGAACCTTCAGCGTGCATTCCGTCTGCAAGAGAGGGAAGGAGAGAGAGAGAGAGAGAGGAAATCATAAGTAAGAATACTATATTATATATGTATATACAATATAAAATAATTAACTTGTGCAGCAATACTAACAATTTCTATTGTTATCGATAAATATCGATAAATAGTTTAGCCTATCTACTACACATATGTACATAGCGTTCTACAATAATCCAGCATTGGTACGCACCTTATCCGAATCACTCGATTCGGTCTTCTGCACCTGATGTCCGGTGAGAAAATCGCATTCCGGACTGGTGCCATAGATGTCATCAAAATTCTCATAGAGTATTGGTATCTCCAGCACCAGCACCTCCGATGTGGATTCGACCTTGCGAAACTTGAACAACATTACCTGGCCCATTGCGCCGGCGACGCAGAGACGCCGCGACTCCGAGCATAAAAATATCAAATGCACTGCCAACGGATTATCGCTATCCGAGTGGCTAACATGGCGCGGCTTCTCGAATATTTTCGCCGTCTTCAATTTGTACAAAATCTGCGTGCGCGGGCGGGACAAACGAAAAAAAAAAAAAAAAAAAAACAAATGTGATTTACAGGATATCTTTAACGATATGGAGCAATGTGTCTTACCTGTAGGGTGCCAGCGCCAGAGTCCCAGAACTTAAGTGAACCATCCTGATGGCCAGTGATGACAATTTCCGAATAACTGCACGAGGCTGGCGACCATTCGCCACCCGAAATGGGCCATTCGCGCTCCGAGAAGCCTGTCTTTTTACTAGTCGTTGTGCGACCAACCTAAATGAGAGAGGGAAAGAGGGAGAGGGGGGAGAAAAGAGAGAGAGATAGACAATGAATTGACTGCGGGTAAGAAGCTCTAATAATTCATAATAAAACATTGCACTTTGAATGAAATCCCAAATGAAGATTAAATTTTATATCCTTATGTTAAATTTTATATCTTCATGTTAAGCTTGAGTAGGTTTGATCGCTGCATACTCTCTATATATATATATATATAATATCAGCTAATAAACAGTTGATTTCAATCAAAGTAATCTATCTCAAGCATATTTATGCTGATTAACTGCTCTACCATCTATCCTCATGTCAAATTTCATGTTATTTAAAGCTAATTTATACTTTTTACATGGAATTCCCCAGTTTTTACGAGCAGCATACTTACAGAATAGAAAGCAGGAACCAAATCCGATGGGCAATCGGTTAAATATGTGCAACATGTAACAGGTGATTCGTGTAAGTCCATTGGATAAGGCGATTCAAAACATGGAAAACCGGGCGTTAATAAGTCTATTAATACTAAGTCATATTGAAGCAACACAGCTATCGCATATGGTTCCTGGGTTTCTATAGAGATTGTAAGAGAATTATATAGAAATTGTGCTAGATCAAGTTCAAGCAATTTCGTAACGAACCGCAGGGCCAAGGATTCTCGCAGAGGGTAATGAAATCGCAAACGGCATGCTCCATTTCCAAAACGGTTGTGGTCTTGCCCACCATAACTGTGATGCAATTCGACTTTGAGCTCTTCTCCGATGGCATGCCGCCAGAGAAAATTGTAAAGGTTTCGCTGCGAATAGAAAACCAAACAAGAAAATGAAAGTCATCATAGTGAAAGGAAGGCAGAGGGAGAGAAAGAGAGTGTAGGGAGTGAGAGTGAAGAGAGACTTACCCAGTTGTGCTTGACTTGAGGTCAACTTTATAAATCGGTTTACATTTTTCCGCATTGCCATCCTTGTTGATTTTCGCTGCATCATCGGGCACTCGAGTCAATTAATCAAATGGTCAACAAACGTATTTCCTTTTCACTTACCATGCGGACAAACTTGAGACTGGGGTTTCGGCTGCGCCTTGGTCGGCCACGAGCAAATGGATCCGTCCGTATGTGAGGATACAAAGTATTTGCCCTCGTAATGCCAGGCCAACGATTTAACCGCCTCCGCTGCTTGCCATCGGAATTCAGCGGCCTTCGCCTTCAGATCCCACAACACAAGCAGCCCACACTCAAATGCAATAAGCAACTGTCATTGATATGGGATTAATCCATCGATTAGTTGCCAATCCGAATTGTACGAAATTTATAGCCCTTACCTTGTTTGCATCCAATGGATTATCACATAACGCAATCACAGCACCTGGATGACTAGTTCTAACCCTGCAAATATTTGCAAAAATGTGTACAATATGTTAATAACATGTAATTTGTTAAAGTGCTTAAGAACTGGAAACTTATCAAGGGTAATTAACATAGCTTTAACAACAGACTGTTAAATTTGACTGTGTATACAGTACAAAAGGTGAATGTTAAACAATTGAACAATTGAAACATTAACATAACACTAACAGCACGCTGCTCAGTTTAATTGAGACTGTATATAACAGTGTATGCTAAACATCTGTATACTTAACATAGCTTTAACAGCACGCTGATCAATTTAACTGAATACTGTATATAACAGCAACTGTAAACTTAACATAACTTTAACAGCAGACTGTTAATTTTAACCGAGTACTGTATGTAAGAGGGGAATGCCTAACAGCTGTTAAGTTAACATAGCGTTAGCAATAACATTGTGCTGTTATTAACAGCGTATGCTAAGTAGCTGTAAACTTAACATAACTATTTGTACTGAGTGCTGTATGTAACAGTCTATGTATGCCTAACAGCTGTAAACTTAACATAAGCTGTAAAGATAGCTTAAAATGTTACGATTTCAGAGAGAAATACGTTTCTGATCGCTTTACATAGCCTAAACAGAGACACTTAACAGCAATGGGCAATGTTAATACTTACACTTCAATTGCTTTATTCCAGTTAATAATATATCCACTAAGTGCAAATGTATCTATGTGAACGACGTGTATGTTACCCTTCTCGGTGCCCACGTACAGCCATTTGCTGCCCACGGGCAAGTGTATGCAAGTGACACTGAAAGAGACAGATTGATATATATATATATATATACATATAGAGATATGTACACATGTACATATATACGATATTGGGTTTGATTGGGACTTACTGCTCGCGCTGAAATTTGAGACTCTGCACAATGCGCGGTGTCTTTTGGCGTATGCTCCACAAGTGTATTGTATCGTCGGCTGTGACCGTCACCAAAGCGCCCTCGTTCACCAGAAACTGGGCGAAGAGGACGGCGCATTCCGATTCACCTTCATGTTTGGCATGCGCATCGACGCAAGGTCGGCCCAGGCTATACACAGAGAGGAAGAAAAATCACACAAAAGTTAGCCAATCAAGTTGATTTTAATTGAATTTGCCCAGCTCATAATGAAATCAAGTCAATTATGCACGAGCTTTTGTAACAGCCAAGTTCATTTCAGTGCTGCCAGATGGCTAGAATTCAATTGAACTAACTATATATGTATATCTATATATATATATCTATATATATAAGCCGCAGGCAACTTAATGCGGTCACACTACACAAATAGCACTCTAGTGAAGCCGAAGCTACGAGAAAAAGCAGAGCTGAATGTAGTTTAATCATATGCATATTCCGTTTCAAATTGACATTCAATAGACTATTTCATCTGCAGGCGCAGCCAACTTAATGCGATGCAGTGCTGCCAGATAGTTACAGCCAACTTAATAAAAATCAGCTTAAAGAAAGCTATTTGAATTTTAAGATTTCTGGGTATTATACCTCTCATAATTCATAAAGAACTCAAGTCTGTTCCAAGTGTTGCCAGACTGCGTAGATAATGTCTTATAGAAATGCTAGAGCACATGGAAATATTGGCAGAATTTTCTATTTTTTTTACTCGAATTTACTATCATGTGACTAGCTCCAATCGCGCTCTATTGATCTATTATAAAACTTACATGCGTATATAGCCGGATTTATCACCAATCGCTAATAGTTTTTGTACTGGATCGAAGGCAAAGGATGTGGGTGAATATGGAAAGCCATGGCGAAAGGTCTGCAAAAACAGAGAACAAGATTACAAAATATAGACAAATGTAGATAAATATAGAAAGAATATAGTTTGTGGAAATATGAATATTTAGGACCTATCTGGTTTAGGTTGCTTGTTGAGCATTTCTGTTATAGCCGCGTGTGTCTTATGATAGACTTTATAAAATACAACTACCAAATAAAACATCCGCTGGCTACAACAGACGTCAATTGTCTTCATAGTGGATCACTGGGGTTTACATATACAGTTTAGGTAATGCATATACATATATTATGTTATATGTTATATATACATATTGTATAACTTTTAACTTATACATTCTCTAATCCTGCTTAAGTTCCCTGTCTTTTATCTTCCATCTTTAATTTTTCATATTTCATCTTTCATTTCTCACCTTCTTAACCGTTAAAGTTCTATCATCTAATTAAATCTTCCATATTATACTTTTTATCATCTACTATCTGCCTCATATATTTAATCTCTTATACTTAATTTTCCATCTACTATCTTTCATCTTTCTTATACATTCTCTAATCCTGCTTAGTTCCCTGTCTTTTATCTACCATACTTCATTTTTCATCTTTCATTTTTCATGTTTCATCTTTCATCTCTCACCTTCTTATCCATATTCTACTTTTTATCATCTACTATCTGCCTCATATCTTGAATCTCTTATACTTAATGTTCCATCTACCATATTTCATCTTTCTTAGCTCTATCTTTTATCTCTTGTCCTCTATTTACTAACTTCTATTTACTGTCTTCTAATCTTTATCTTTGATAAATTATATCTTTTATCTCTCATATATTATTAGCTCCACCTTGAATTCTTTTCCGATTTTGACATAGATAAAATGTTGTACAAAATATATATATAATCAAACATCCAAGTATCTATGTCCTTTGATGCTAAACATAGATATTATACATATATAACATATATCATACATATACAACAATAATTATTATTAATTGTAATTTTCATCCAGTTTCATTTTCATCTCCTCACTTACTTTTTTCAGTGTAAAATGTTCGGGCTTTAATTGTTCGAGTATCTCCTGCTCCTGGCGTATGGCTTGTGGCTGTACGGTTTGTCGAAATCCATCCAGAACTCCTTTGAATGTGAACTTTTTCATTTTTGTAACATGAGTCGTCCTGCTGCTACAGCCGATCTGAAGGTTGTTTCAAAAGGTTATCTAAAAAGGGTGGCAGCTTCTTTCAGCTGCTGTTTAATTCTTCTTCTTCTTCTTCTTCTTCTTCTTTCGCTTTATCTTTTTTTTTCCTGGGATAATGCTTTGAATTTCTTGTTGTTTCTTTTTTAAACCGTTGCAATTATAGTTCCTTGTCTTCTGTTTCTTTTTGTTTTTGCTTTTTAGATTATTTCTTGGGGTTTTTTTGTTGATTTTTGTTGTTTGGGAAGTGAAACTAGGTTAGCAATAGTCGAATTGAGAGCTGCAATTATCAAAGAGTGGGAGATGGGCAAAAAACAAAAGGGAGAGAGAGAGAGAAAGAGAGAGAGAGAGAGAGAGAAATGCATTAGTTGAAAAAGTTTTGTTGCATGTGGCTTTAATGGCTGATGTCTAACAGTTTGATGATGCAATAGCAAAAACTACAAAAACACACACACCCACACACACAACACACTCACAGACACGCTTGCTAAACCATCGAATGGTATCGTTAGCATGGCTCTTAGTATACATTTGCTTAGCGTATAAAAACTATAGCCCACTTTTGGGCGCAAAGCCATCAAAATGCAATTTTCATGCAAAGTAAATAATGTTGTTTACCGATATCAATGCTAGTTTTATGACCGCTTTGTAAATAACGGGACATGTTGATTTCACTTTGATTTTTATTTGATTTTCTGTAAATAATGTTAAATACAATATGATTAATATATATATTTATAGGCATACAAATATATGCCTGTATATAAAAATCGCATAAGTTTATACACGTACAATGTATGCATACATATATTTACATTAATCAGAATAATATATCTATACATATGCATACACACATAATGTATAAATATTTATTCATTGCCTGTAACATAGCAATATCATCAAATTTATCTCAAATGCTCAAACAATTCATTTGCATCAAAATGTTCTATCGATATTTTTTTTTGCCATAACAATAACGTTAACGACGGCTTTGTCGCCTGGACTTAGCTTGCGGGGCGATGATAAATTAATTGAAGGCACAACAAGCCGCGCTCAAGTACCATCTTCATTTTTAATGCAATGGCCGTTGAAAAGGTGCTCGCTATAAAACGAGCAGCGCTGCTTATGCTTGTGCTTTTGCCAGCGAGTGCGAGCGAAATAGCACTAAAGAAATGGCAATGAGGGATGGTAATGAGCTTTGTATGCCTCTGCGGTGCTCTATGCGATTGTGCGAGTGTGCGTGCACGTGTGTGTTTGTGTGTGTGTAAATGCGATGTGGCTGTGGGCAGTGTCAAGAGTCAAATGTTAAATGGATATAATTGAAAATCGCTGTTGCCACATTTTGTTGCACAACACTCACACACAGACCTATGGCAACATACATACGTACGCGCATACATACGTAGATGGCCAGTATATGGGTTATATTTGTCTATATGTATCAATGCCTGTGTATAGTTGTGGGTATATATTGTTGTATATATATATAAGTATATATATATGTGTGTATGTATGTATTTGCACTTATTTTTGGGATGGCACTCAAATCGATTTTTCGCACACTCATCGCACGGAGACGTCGACGTCGACGTCCACAACGCTGCCAGTTCTTATTTGCAATTGTTTACGCTTTGTCAAACAAATAATCCCACATGCACGTGTACATACATACACTGTTTGCATGTGCATGTGTGTGAGTGTATTTAGCTGGGTCGCCAGGACAAACGAGCGCGCAACAGTAAAAAGTGAAAAGCGAATCGCTGGCATACTTTAAATTTAATTTGCACAAACAAAAAGGCAAAGGCATACACACACACACACACACACACAGAAGGAACCTGGACTCGTGCAGTGAGCAACAACAATAGCATACACATACACACATACATACACGGCGCCTGACCGACGACAACGAGCCGTTTCTCTATGTATATGAGTGTGTGTGCTGCCTAATGATGATTAAAATACCATCGCTTGTTGTTGGTTGTGTAAACAGCAGTACTTGGCGCTGGGAGGCTGAGCACACAAGTCATACTCTCTCACTCGCTCCTCTGCCTCTACACTCCCTCCCACTCGCTTCTCTCTTCTTTTCTAGCATACATACACTTGTCTGTATGTGTGTGTGCACGTATAGATAACCTCGATTTACAGATTTTTTCACACATACACATACATACACACACACACACGCACGCAAATAGCTGTACGTTTTTCATCTTCTTTTTTTCTGTGTTCCTTCCTTTTTATGCGCTTGTTGCTACTCACTTGAATTTACTCTACATTTTATTTATATTTATTTCTTTTGTACTCTTGGCGCCTTATGCCCGCAGCCGTGTTCGTTCAGCTCCCGTTGTTTTATATATATATTTTTTTTTTTTAAATAACAGCAGCTCACGTCAAACAAAAAAAAACTTAAAACCAACAAAAAAAGGGGAAAAAAAACTTTAACGGTAAATTGTTCAGTAGAAATGCTTGCTTTCAACAATTACAGCTGCATTTGGTGTTTCGAGAGACGATTTTAGTATACTCGATAGGCATTTGTTAATGCATATTTTAAAGTATTTTTCGCACTAATAACAAAAATATGTGTATCAATTGATTTTTCACTAGAAAAACACACACACTTACACACACGCACGCACGCACACACACACACAAAGACGAGACAACGGCACAAAAAAAAAAAATCACACACAGTGAAGAAAAACGTAGACGGAGTCAAAGTCGAAGTCGGACACACACGGGGATATGTAAGACGAGAAAAATGCTGCTGGTTAGCTGGTTAAATGGCAACTGGAGCTGCTGCTTCTGCTTCTGCTGCTGTTGCTGCTGCTGAAGCTGAGGCTCGTCGCCGAGTGGCGTCGCTGTCGTCGTGTTTGTAAAGGCATTTTTTGCACCTTGTTTGGCGCACGCGAGGACACAGTGAGAGAGCGTTCGCTCGTCAACCCTGAAAGCAAATGCTCTCCAATGCTGACGCTTTCTCCCACTCTCCATCATTCGCAACACAGCAGCACAGTAGCACCGCCTGGCACGCGCGTTCGCCCACTCTAACACATGCACTCTCCAACTCTCCCACCATCTTAACTCTCCTTCGTGCTACTGTTTGCTTTGTTTAGGCAGGCAGAAAAAGAATGAACAAAAAAAAAAGTTTACTGTTGCATAGCTTGAGGCGCTATGGGCTCTGGTAGTTCGAATTTTTACAGTTAGCTGTTGTTGCCTCATTTATTGCTTATCGCAAATACAACAAATGAGCACAAGATTTGCCAATTTTCACACACTCGTCTTCGTAGGCTTGTGTGAGCGCGTGTGTGTGTGAGTGGAGTGCTCGTAGTAGGCGAACATTGCGCATGCTTACGCTAACAGGCGCTCCATCGTGTCCTGGCTGGAGGACGATGTGTCGCACACTATGCGAATCGTGGTGAAACCGTTTTTGCGCGCGCGGTCACATGACACGAGGCCAACACATACACACACACAACATACACACGCAAATCTGTTGAGGTAGCAAGCAAAAAGCAAACAACCCCCCACCCTCGCATTGAGCCTGGGAAATAGGCTTTGATTTTGTTTAAATTATATATGAGAGTGTTTTGCTTTCGTTACCATATTTCCCCACAAACACAAGCACACACACACGCACACCTGTCTGTATATGATGCGCACATGAATATATGTATAGACAGATAGAAAATTTAAAGACGATTACGTTTGCGAAACATTTGTGTAGAAGGAAACGTTGCACGTTATTTGGCCAAAAGGAAAGTCTAAACTGAACATCCGCGTTGTGCACAACACTTTTGCTGCTGCTGCTTCGGCTGCTGCTGCTGCCTCTGCTGCTGTCTTAGTACCGCGCAGTTTATACGTGTATGTACATATTATACTAGAGAGGAGTGCGTGACACGCGTACGTGAATACACATATATGCTCAAACTTTTAAGCTGAAAACCAAATGCATGCTGTTCTAATTAATTGATTAGTTATTATAAATCTATCATGTATTAAATACCATATGAAATACTATTTATAATCAATATGTATATGTATTCATTACTATTTGAGTCTACACAAACTTGTAAAAAATCAGCAAAAAAAACCTTTTTTGTAAATATTTCCTAGTAAAATTTCATATCTATATTTTTTTATAAATAAACACGTTCTCAAAAATGGAAATACCAACAAATAAAATACTTAAATAATACTTAAATTCTCGTGTTCTCATTGCTGAAGAATGCGGTACACGCCCATCTCTATAAGCATACATACATACAAAGCTGGTCAGCTTGGCACAAGTTATGCAAAGCAGCGCCGCTTTGCTGCGCGTCGCGTCGCTTTAGGGTTGCCGCACAGCAGAGCTTTGATTTGCGTCCGCCCCAACTCTAGGCCTAGTGCGCGATTTGGGCCAAGCGGCAATCCTGAAGCCATGGCCTGGAATCGATACTTGTTGTCCTCACACACAAACACATACACACATACGCATACGCATACCCATACACTCTATCACAGAGGAACAAAGAAACACACATCAAAAATTTAATCAACTCAAATGTAAATACGCACACACACACATATGTATGGACTTAACAGCACAAAAATTTGCATTGAAATTGTTATGAGTTATGCCGTTAAACGTGCTCTCCGCACAACGACGCTCTCCCATTTAACAGCTAGCCAGGGCGGCCATATTAATAACAACTCTCCCACTCGCACACACACACACACGTATGTATGCCACAGTATGTATACACTCGACCCATTAACACACAGAAAAGTATGCAATAAAAAAATGGCCAAGCTCTTGCGTCATATGCCCAGGAATCATCTTGAAATCGTGTTTGCAAATACACACACACACACAGGCACAACACTCACTGGCAAACACAATTTATCATCCCAATAAGAAACTTGTTGGGCTGGCACGCGCGAGTCAACCACCAGCAGCAGCAGCAGAATTCGCAGTCGCTGTCGCAGTCGCTGCCGCCGTCACCATCGCCGTCTGTTGATAGCAATATGAGGGCGCCATAAACAACAAATGTGGTGGTGACGGGGCGGACCCACCAACCCAAGCATCTCCACCGCAACCTCCATTGTTTGCATGGGTGTATGAGTGTGATAGAGATTACAAAAGACTTTCATCATTTCAGATTAAGTGATTCATTGGTCAGTTAAATAGGTTTTATGATGCTGCTCCTAATGACGCTGACGCTGACGTTGACGTTGACGACGCAGCTGCTGCACATACACAGAGCACACTCACTAACGACAAGCATGTTGTCATTTTTATCAGCATATGCATGTACACCTATACAGACACATACACGCACACGTATACATAGGCATGAGTATTGTACAATTTGCACACAGCAAGAGAACAAGAGGAGAAAAAAAAAACAGTCACAAAAAAGAGTAAAACGCTGACGCTGCAAACATAACATCATCAGCCAACAACAACAACGTAAAAATTCCATTTCACAAAAATTCAATCAGCCACCCCCACAGTAAAGGCGCCCACCTGTTTCATTGCGTTTGGCACTGCGTTGATATACACATATGCATAGACATATATGTATTTGTATTGACACTTGCACGCGTGGCCAATTTGTTAATGCATTGCGTCGCAAATTGTTACTACGCGTATTGCAATTTTCGCACCTGAACTTCTACGCGCACAACTTTTTCACTTATTTGCTTGACGTTTCTTTGACTACATGTACTTCTCCTAGCTGGAATCGTCTCGTGTGAAACTACTTCATCAAACTGAGCAGCAAGTAAACAAACGTTATTTGCGCAACGTGAATTGTAAGCGTTAACAGCGTCGTCAGTTGTCAGAGCAGCGCTGTTAACGCAAATCGGAGCCAATTTAATGCTGTAATTGCTAATCGTAAAGCGAAATGCGTAACGTATGTCGAGAGACGTTCAGCAACGCAAAATGAAGCTCACTGTAACGCAAAAATGCTCAACGTGAAATGTTAAGATAAAATAATAACATTTTTACTTTTTTTACTGTTAATTTCAAAAGACTATTTAATTTTTCTAAATCTTGATGTGTATATATATATATATATATATATATATATATACATATATATATATTTTTTTTTATGATTGTTTGTTATTCTATATATAAAATTAATAATTACATTATGAGCTTTGTTTAATGTTTGTTGGGTTAAAGCAAAAATTTTGCTGGGGATCCCCGCAAAAATTTATTTATCTAACATAATATATAAAACTCATTTATTGACTTAATCACAAGCAGAAGAACTGTGAAACATAATAATATATCTATATGCATTATTATATATTTTTCATATAAAAAAAAAAAAAAAAACGATTTATATTGGGTGAATATGATTCGAGTACAATGTATGTAGTTTTATAAAACTTGAATAATATACGGACAAAAAACTTATATATTTTAATAGACATAATATACAAACTATGTATGCATATATGTATATACCGACTGACATATGTACACATATACGTATATATAGTATTATAAAATAGCACAATAGGTTGGATATAGTATAGTATAGCCCGATCAATTCGAGATGAGTATATTTGGCTCAATTGAGTGTAGGACATTGAAGCCCTTGTGTAGAATGCAGGTGCGTAGGACGCCGCAGGCGACCAAAAATTGCGAGAACTGAAATGAGAATTGAGAGATACATCAGATAATTCTATATACATAATTATGTATTCAGACGAACCTCCACGGCATGCTGATGTATGTTGCTCACACAGACGACAATGCGTTGTCTTAGCTGCACCTCGAGTTGGGGCACCTGCAACGCCTCCAGGCGCTGCTCCCCCAGCTGTACGGTAGCAAAGGGTATATTGATTGAATGTGGTACATGGACATGGCCGAATTCGACAACGCTACGCAAATCGATCAGGGCCAATTGTTCTGGTGCGTGCAGCAGCAGCTGATGCACATCCTTGGCGCTGATGCGCGGACACAGCTCAGACTGCAAATGCTGCAGCTCCACCTCCCCGGCGCCAATGTCCTGCAAAATGGGGCAAAGACATGAGTGAAATGAAATCGAATGGAAAAAACGGATTCACTTTCACCAACCAGAACATGTGGCGTCTGTACGCGCAGCGCATGCTGCCGATGGGTTATGCTCTTCGGCGTACACTCGTACATCTTTTGGGACTCAATCACACAGCTCTCCATCACAATGTCGGGCAGGTCGGAGAAGAGCAGGATGCACTCATTGAAGCCAGAGTTGAGCAATGTACTCTTCAGTTGCTTCAATATGGCAACGCCAATGAAGAGCGGATAGGAGCTGTCGCCCAGCATCAGCTTGTCCCACAGATGCAGAATCTTGTGCAGCGGAAAAACATCTGCAAGCAAGTCCAATCAATCAATCAATCAGTCGGTTAGTCAATCTGGCGCAGACTTACGCGAGAACATGGTGAGAAACCAGGGAATGGCAAACAGCTCGGGTATAAAGTTGATGCTGGCCAAATGCTGTGCCAGCAGCGGCTCATGGAATGCGCTCAGCTGAGAGAATTTACAGAGATACTCCTTAATGATAGCCGAGTTGTCCTTCAGAAAGAACCACTGCAGATACTTGGGTATAAAGCGGAACAGACTCAGGAATGCCATTTCTAAAAGACAAAAGAAACGAAAGAGAAGATAAATATGTGAATGCATGAAGGAAACAGAAACTAAAACCCTATAAAAGTTGATACTTTCATACTATTATAATCTATGCCTATCTCTCTCTCTCCCTTTGTCTCTCTCTCTCTCTCTCGCTCTCACCTTCATTGTTAAAGTTGAGATAGAGAAATGGCGCAGTCAGCGAGTCGAGTCCCTGCCAGTAGACGTACTGTGGATGGGCCGTCACCCAGGCCTTGAGCAGACGCTTCAGCTTGCGATGTCCGTCCGGCGAGGAGAGCAGCTCATCGTATTGATGACACCGCGGTATATCAACCTCGATCTGGCGATCCGTGCTGGTCGCTGTGAACTTATCAATTTTCGCGTAGCTCGCATTGGGCAGAACGCCCAGCAGAGCTGCCCAAATGGGACCGCGCAGCAGCGGCGGTATATCAATGGCTGCTTCGCGCTGCAGCTGCTCCGCTGTGTGCGGATAGCCGTGGAGTAGGCGTGTGAAGAGACGCACGCGACGAAATTGATATTCAATATCACGTTCCCTTATCAGCAGAGGCAGCTGCTGCTGCTGTTCCTGCTGCTGTTGTTGTTGCTGCTGCTGCTGCTGCTGTTGGCGCGGCATATGCAGCAGCGGAAAGTAGACGGAGGCTGGCAAGCGACTGAGCCGCTGGAGCAGTGGCTGTAGTTTCAGCAGCACCACACGGTCGTCCATCAAATAGGATTGACTGCGCGGCGGGCAGACGCTGGCACCGCTGAGTCGCACAATTTGGGGCAGCGCCAGAATAGGCGCCTCGCTGCGTATGAGACCCTCCTTTTTCAGCTCCGCCTGCACGTCGCCGCCGGCTAGCTGCCAGAGGTGATAGATCTGCGTCAGGGGGCAGCGCAGCAGCAGCGGCACAGGCTCTGCCGATGCATCCGGTCGCACTGCCGGCGCCTGGCTCAGCTGGGCAAAGCATGGATGCTGTAGCAACTCGGCGGGCAGTGGACGCTGGGCGGGCAGCACACTCAGACAACGCTCGAGCAGCTCGCGCACCTCCAGCGGCAGCTGCTGGTACAGCTCCAGGCGCTGATGCTCACGTGCGATCTTCTCCACAACGCTGACTTTGGTATTGCGCGCAAAGGCCAACACCTTCCAGGCAATGTTGCTCAGCTTCAGCTTGGGCCACAGCTCCGTTTGCAGTAGCTGCTCCAGCAAGAGCATCGCCCAGGCCCAGACATCGCTCTTGATGTTGCCATTGACGCCGAGCAGACGCTCCGGCGACATATAGCGCACATTGCCAATGGGAAAGGGCACATAGGCGCCGCCCTTGGTCATATGATGCATGCCATAGTTGAAGAGCTTCACCTGCACAGCATCTTTGCTGCCCTCCACGAGTATGTGACGCGGCTCCAGATTGTGCACGACCAGCCTCTGGGCATGCAACACAGCCAGCCCGCTGGCCACCTGATGGAATATGCGCAGTATATGTGTCTGTTTGATTGGGGTCTGTGAGTGCCGCTTCACATAATCCTCCAGTGTGCAGCCCACATATTCCGAGACGACAATGGTGCGCTCTAAAAAAAAGAAACGCGTAAGTTCTGCTGTATGAAAATCAGGGAAACGAGTGGATGAGCTTGTTAGTCCAGTGGTTACCATGCTTGCCGCGCACCACATCCAAATACTGGCACAAATGCTCATGCTGCAGCTCCTTAAGCCGCTGGGAACGCCCTAAAATTGCAATCGAATTGGGTGTGAGGGGCAGACCATTGCTGCCGCACACATCGCCCGGATGCAGCCGGGCAAAGAAAGTGATGGCGCATAGGCGACGCGTCTCCGATTTGGTTAACGATGTGGCGCCAGCGGCCATTTGGTCGGGCAGGCAAAGAAAGTAGCGAGCACAGCCAAGGAGGAGCAACAATTATTTCTTGGCCACTCAGCAGGGCAAATCAGCTGTTCTGTTATCGATAACAGCACGTTGTCAGCACTGCTACGGCATTGCGCAACACTGCAACAAGTTTGTTTTGCTAATGCACTAAGTATGAGAGCACTCACGATTTTTCAACTAATATGTAACACGGTCGCACCCTGATATATGTAGATATACATAGATATTTATTATTTGATGGCATTTATTTATTGACAAGAAATAATAACTTTAATAATGAATGTTGATTTCTTTTCATGTTAGTTGTTTTGTTTCTGTATGCATATACATATATGTGTACCTATGGTGAGGATATCTAGTAGTCGCCTTACTAGACTCTTTCGCCTTATTTGTTTTTATTGCGCACTCGAAATAGTTTCGATTTCGTTTTGTATACAAAAAAAGAGGCGTCGATATGGCAATTTTGTAGCCATTGGAGCGCAGTTAGTCGTCAACGGCGCACTGCACTGCAAACAATTGCCAAATTGAATAAATTGAATTTAATTTACAATCACAACGCAACTAGTCACAGGAATGTCGTTTCTGGTGGAGTACACGGAGCCCCATTGGCGGGATCTGGATATGCGTGCCCTGCACGTCGATCAGGCTTATATGTATTTGCATTCACAGTATCCCGAGCACAGTTATCTGTATACCCTGTCCGATGAGTGCTATACGGTATGTTATCAGTTGCACACATTCATTTCTCGCCGCATTTCATCTCTTAAAGAGCTTTTGTTGTTCTCGTTTCAGTGTCCATTTGCCAAAGTGAAAGCTCTGCCTTCAGCTGAGTCGGTGGAACCGTTAAAGCTCAGCACCGCTTACCCGTTGAGTTTCAAAATTTATGCACACGATCAGGGTCACTATGCCTACGAGAATGCGTATGTGTTGCAATTGGTGTGTGTGTGTGTGTGTGTATGTGTGCCTTACAACGTTCTAGAGATGGCCACGTTTGATGTTCATCGTTAATCTTGTGCCGATCAAGCGCGAACAAATACAGGTTTTTAAAAATTCGATAAACAAATTCCAGGCGAGATAATTGTTAAATTTGCCATAAACAACTCTCTTGCATATGCATCTCATTATATAATAATCATCCATATAAACATGAGCGATTTTTGCATATTTCGTGATTGGCTTTCGTGTCTTGTTCAGCACACGCCCATCACTACCACGACGCTCATATGCTTTCTGCTTATGCATAATCGTTATGGCTCCGGCTCCAATTGCAATAATATCATCATGACATCTGTTTACACGCCATTCTTACGCCTAAGCGTTGTGTTTGTGTGTATGCGTGTGTATGAATGTATGAATGTGTGTGTATGACTGTTTGTAGTTAATGCTTATTCACTTGATTTCTCTTTCATTTGTCTGCGCCCCTTGCAGCTCGGCTTTGTGTGCGCTGCGGCGCAGCGATCTACAAGAATTCGGCGTATATAACCTCACACTTCTGGCCAATGGCAGCTGCAGCTTCAGCGTTGACAAACCCGGCGTTCCCATTAATTATGGTATGTATCGATTTCCAACGTTAACCAATCTAATCGCTAACATCTTGTATGTATAATAGCGATAAGCACTGATTGTTGGTATGTACTTAAAACAAAACTTGTTCATTTGTCATTCATTCTCAAGTCTTTCTCTCTCTGTCTGTCTTTCTCTCTCGCACGTTAATTTCTTTGTAGGCTTGTACCTAAACGCTTCGATAAGCCATTACTAATCCATTCATTGTAGTCCTTCGTCAACAATTTTTGGCAATGTGTCTTACCTAAACTGCAGTCATCCAATTCCATCTACATACAGTATGTAGCTATTTACTATATGTATGTTTCATTCTGTCTTAGTTGTTACAATACAGCAATGAATCTCAGAATAGTAATACATACTTAGCTATACCAGCTTTTCATTGGCTTTGTTGTTTCTCTCGTTGGCAATTCAATTTGTATATCGCACTCGTAAACGTGCTTGAATATTTCTTGAATGTACGTAAGCCTTAGGTATGTACATATTATTGTATATCGCGCTCTCTAAAATGATATTACTAAATGTTAGACTGGCTTTCGTAAACGTGCATGTCGTATATCTCTCTCTAACTCTACCTCACTGTCTCTTTAAATAGTGATTCATAAATTTATTTATTATAATGGTAGGACGTTAAGAAATATCTGGTTTTATACCTTATTTCGGTCGCTTTCTCTCACTGTAAATCTCTGTCAACAATCTCTGTCCTTCTCTCTCTCACTCTCTTCTATTCTTTTTCAGTCTCTCTTTCGCTGTGTCGCTCTCTCTCTTTCTCTTTCTCTCACTCTAACTCTCTTTCATTCTCTCTCTCGCTCCCTATTTCGTACATTTTCTATCTAGATTTGTAAATGTTTCACTGACTCGACCTCAACTCCGCTCTTCTCTACTCCCGTACAGCATTCCTCTCTGTCTTTGTGCTGGTCGCCTCGCTGCTAATCCTCTTGAAGCTCGTGAGCTGCGCCTGGACACATTACCGTTACGATGAGGCAGCTGCCGTGGCGGACAGCATCGGCGATGCAGCGACGAAGGCGACGCAGCGCCAGCGAATGCGCAGTCTGGACACATTCCGCGGGTAAGCAACTGAGATACCCTGTAAAATGGAATCGATTTTGTTTCATACGCCCGTTGCAGACTTTCCATTGTCCTGATGATATTCGTGAACAGCGGCGGCGGCGGCTACAGCTGGATTGAGCACGCTGCTTGGAATGGCCTCCATCTGGCCGATATCGTCTTTCCCACCTTCCTCTGGATCATGGGCGTCTGCATACCCCTGTCGATCAAGGCGCAACTGGGGCGCGGCATCAGCAAGCCAAGAATCTGTTTGCGCATCATTTGGCGCGCCTGCAAACTGTTCGCCATCGGACTCTGCCTGAATTCAACGAACGGCCCCCAGCTGGAGCAGCTGCGTCTCATGGGCGTACTGCAGCGCTTCGGCATCGCCTACCTGGTGGCCGGCGTCCTGCACACGATCTGCAGCCGGCGCGACTATCTGAGTCCACAGCGCGCCTGGCAGCGCGCCATCTACGACATCTGCCTGTTCAGCGGAGAGCTGGCCGTGCTGCTCGCCCTGATAGCCACCTACCTGGGCTTGACATTCGGCCTGCGCGTGCCGGGCTGCCCGCGCGGCTATCTCGGTCCGGGCGGCAAGCACAACTATGCGGCCGATCCCGATTGCATCGGTGGCGCCGCCGGCTACGTGGATCGCCTAATCCTGGGCAATGCGCACATCTATCAGCATCCCACGGCCAAATATGTTTACGATGCGTCGGCCTTTGATCCGGAGGGAGTTTTTGGTAAGACTTTGAATGCTAAGAATGCTCCAATCTCCCCTACCTCTCCCTATCATTCTATCTATCTTTTCTACCTGTCTCTCTCACTCTTTGTATATGCATATTAAATACTTATCTCATACATTCTTTTCACTTTTTCTCTCCATCTCTCTTTCGCACTCTCCTCTATCTCGTACACTCCTTGTATCCTTGTCATAATTTAGCATACGTCTCATTCACTTTCTCTCTCTCTCTCCATGTACCGCATTCTCTCCATCTCTCTCCATGTGCCTCTTTTCTCTCTTTTCATGTGTCTCTTTCGCTTTCTCTTGTTCTTTCTCTCTCTTTTCATGTGTCTTTCTTTCGCTTTCTCTTCTTCTCTCACTTTCCTATCGTCTCTCTACTCTCGTTCTCCCCCTCACTCCATCTTCATATCCATCCACTCCCTATCTCCTTTACCCCCCTTGTATTCTTCTCCACATTCTCCCACTGCGTATCTCTCTCATGCTATCTCCCTCTCTGATTGCTCTCTTCTCCTCTCCATTTGCAGGCTGCCTTTTGAGCATTGTCCAGGCGATGTTGGGCTCCTTTGCTGGCGTCACGCTGCTGGTGCATGTCACGTGGCAGGCACGACTGAGACGCTGGCTGCTGGGCGCCACGCTCTTGGGTTTGCTGGGCGGCGCTCTGTGTGGCTTCTCCAAGGAGCATGGCATCATTCCAGTCAACAAGAATCTCTGGTCGCTCTCGTTTGTGTTCGTCACAGTGGCCCTGGCGTTGGTGCTGCTCTCGGTGCTCTACTACGTGGTGGATGTGCGCCAGCTGTGGTCCGGCTCTCCGTTCACAGAGTGCGGCATGAATGCCATCATTATGTATGTCGGCCACACGGTGATGCACAAAATGTTGCCCTGGCATTGGCGGATCGGGGCGATGAATACGCATTTTCTGCTGCTGCTGGAGGCGGTATGGAATACGCTAATCTGGATGGGCATCGCACTCTATCTGGATGCGCGTCAATTCTATTATAGTCTCTAAACATATCGAATTTATCAATTAAATACATGTATGTATGTTTCTAATCGAAACGATGTACTCAAAGCGATCTTCTGATGCAATGAACCAGTTCCGCTGAACCGTTTCAAGCTTGGTAAACAAACCAAGCAAATGAACTAGTTTTTGCATGAGGGAAATGGACATGGCTAGGGTGACCATTCGTTTCTTTTTTGTGTCAATTTCTTCTATTGCAACTGAAATATTTTTTTTAATTAACTATTTTTACAAGTTTAGCTAGACATAGAGCTAACAATATAATTACATAGTATTATTCAAATTATTTACTTGGATAGAAACCAGCGCTGGAGGCGCACGGATCGCACCGAGAGCAGCTCCAGGCAGAAGATAAGCGTGCTGAGCAGCAAACCAATCAGAATCATGATAAATATCACGTAGAGCTCCTGTATGCCAAATACTCGGGAGCTTAATTGCGTTGCACGGATTTGGTTCTCGTCTAGCTCCCAGCGCGCCCATATGGCCAGCAGACCCACGGAGCGCATCCACATGATCTCCTCGTTGAAGGCGTCGATCAGAAAGGAGTGCTTCCTCAGGTACATCGTCAGCTGCAGATCGATCACATCCTGCGCAATGATCTCAAAGTGATTCGCCTCCTGCTGCTGGGACTGGGCCTCCGCAGAGTACGCACTCAGCCGGTTGTACATGAGGAAGATCTCCTGCACAGTCGCTGCCACCTGACGCTTGTCCCGTGGACGCTCTGCCAGGTAGTGCAGAGGCTGCATCAGGCCGCCGCTGACATCGACCAGGTGGTAGCGCATCTGTTGCACCGTGGATATTTCGGAGAGGGCATCGTGTATGCTAGCCGATAGCACCACCGTATAGTTGTGGGCCACCAGCTCCTCGATGGACTGCGGCAGCCTGTTCAGCTGATGCGTGCGTATCAAATGGTAGAGCATGCCCTGGTAGACGGTGCGTATGAGCAATGTGTAGAACATCAACATGATGCAGTAGACACTCTTGGCAATGGAGCTCGACAGCTGCAGCATTGGCATGCCCACAAAGATTAGCTCCAGATTAAGCAGGATGGAGCTCTGCTCCCTCAACTGCAGCAGCCGATCCATAATGAGCAGCAACAGAATGGACATGGCAAAGACGAAGACAAGGCCCAGCCAAATGGATGTGGGATACGGATAGAAGAAGATGTCCAGGGAGCTCAGCTCATAGCTGGCGCTCAGGACACCAAAGCGAACGCTCGTCTGGTGATAGTTGTGGGTCGATGTGGCTGAGATGCTGTTGGCCACCGTCTGGCGAACGCCGCCGATGCACAAATCCGCTTGGTCGCTTTGCAGCTGGAAACAAAGGGTGGAAAGTATTAAAGGAGGAGGAGAACGTTTGGATTGATGGCCTTTACCATTTGTATCATTTTGTTGGCAAACAATTCCTGTCCATGAGGCAGCGGCTGCACTTGAATGCTCAAGTTGAGCCTGGTAATGAATGTCTGCAAGAGGCGACCCTCCAGGCCGCCCGTGATGCGCGTGCCCTCTAGCTAGATGAACGGCGGCATGTGCAACAATGCGGCACGCAGGGGGCAGCCATAGAGGTTGCGCAGCTTCGGCGGGAAGAGCTGGGGATTGAGCATCTGGCTGCCGTTATACCGATTGATCAGCTGGGGCGTCGTATCGGCACAGCTCTCGGGCCCGAAGGGCAGGTACGTGTAAAGCAAAATATCTCCATTGGCGCGCTGCACCTGAACGTTGCAATTGATGAGCTGGTGGCGCCAGCAATGCTCGAAGATGCGACGCATCTCGCCCTGTAGCAGACGATCGCGCGCTTGCAGAAAGATGTAATAGTACTCGTTGTAGTTATACTCCTTAGAGTAAGCCTCCACCTCGATCTCGGCAAAGGCCGCATAAGAGTCTGTGAAGATGAGATTGTAGTGCCGGCGACCCGGGATGAATTTTCGCAGCATGCCCTGCTCCACAGTGACTATCTGGAGCGGGGCTATGCCCCAGCCGCGAAACAGTATGCTCATCATTTCGTTGTAGAAGTTGCACGTATGATTGTTGCGGCAGCAGAGGGTCAGCACCAGCGACGGCGTCACGCTCATAATGTGGATGTGCACCACGTGCAGCAGAGCTTGCGCCACATACTCATTGATTTGGTTCATCTGCTGGCCGGACAAGTCCTGATACGACTGAAACAACTGTGATATGTTCATTTCCGTGCCGATGCTGAAGCTCAACTGGTTCTAGCAATCGCTTTGAGTCCGCTGCTGAAGCGCCAAAGCCGTGGCCAAAGTTTTGTTTATCTTTTGTCATTAAGTGAACTGTAAGTGGTTTATGATTAATGATGGGAAAAGTTTTTCAGGATATTGTGGATACTAGGTTCTATAGTTGTTTTGAGTTTACGTCATATTTCTCGCTGTTTCATTTTCATGTTGTGCCTTGCAGTTGATTTCGTTGATTTTACAGTTATATTCGAAAATTGCACTGATGGCTGCTCCTCGAGCGCAGCCAACTTGACGCTGTAAGGACTGCAGCGCTGCCAGACTGTTCGCCAACCCGTTTGCCGCCAAGTCATAAATTTGAATGTGAGTTTGATTTGAATGCAGACTCTCCAATTAGGCATATGCTCTTGTTTACAAATGCGACAAATTTATGTAAATTTTTTTTGTAATATATCAAAGTGTGGAATTTCATTGTCACGCACGAGCTTGGCTATTGTTATCGTCTGGGCATTTCATGACCTGTCTTAACTCGAGCATTGAATATGCCCCACACACACACACACAAGCACAGTTACTTTTTCCCACAGTTTTTCAAAGCTAATTATAATAACCGATACAAAAGATAAAACGAATATTTTTGAGACGCTTTTAGCTATGTGGGTCATTATGTAATTAGTCTGAGCCGCTTGTGGCACAAGAGAGAAAGAGAGAAAGGCAGAAAGAATGAAAGATGTATAGAGAGAGAAAAGGAAAGTCAGAGAGGGAGAGAATGAATGGGCAATTATATGAGTCTATGAGTCTATATGACCTCCACAAAGAATTAATCAGCTTTCGATCATTGTATACCCTTTAAAATATTGATATATGTGTATCTCTCGTCGTTTTCAAAAACTGCCTTCAAACGGGCATACCCCATTTCGCACAAGGCAGTTGAATGTAATAAAAAAGTGAATGTAAAGCCGCCACATTAGCAACATGTAAATAATAGACATAAAAACATGAAATGTTACTTCTCTTTCTCTCTCTCTCTTTCTTTCTCCCGTTTCTCCGCCCTCTCATTTCTCTTCTCTTTTTGGATATTTCTTTGCGCGCTAAACATGTTGAAATGAACAAAGAGGGCAGCGGCTGAAACACGACTAATATATACCCTGCATAAAAAGTGATTTTACCTACCCGACTTGTATATACCCTGTAAGCCGACTTTATTAGAGCAATTTGATAAAATTGGCCGTGCTCCAAAACGTCTTCTGACTGGCTGCCTAAGCATTGATATTCAGATATTACAGGGTATTTAAAGGGCACATCGGGTATGCAATTGTTAGGACTCTTAAAAACCGAAGCAATTACCAGTTTGCCTTAACAGCCAATAAAACACTAACCGCGGCTAATGAAATAAATGTGTGCTCTTGGGGGCATGCACGTCGAGCAGATACCCTGTAAATCTACTTTATGTAGCCATGCTAGACTGGAAATTACTGCTTGCTTACTGACTACAGTCTCGGTATGTAGATATTGGAGAGTTTGAGTATATATAAAAAAACGATATTTATCGATATTAAGTGAGTTATCGATACAATTATAATGATCAATTATTGGAACACTCACTAGTTGGCTGTTTTTTTCCTTACATGCATTCAAACCAATATGCCACACCTTAACCTTAGTCCACATTTTACAGGGTATAATTACTTAACACCTCTTTGTAAATGTGGCTGGCAGGTGCATGCCACAGGTCACAGGTGTCAACAGTGACAGCACAAAAGAGACTATGGCGGTCAATGGAGATTAGTTATCAACGCATATACCCTATAAATAATGTCTTTTATCATATTGTGATCATTGTATTGGACTGTATATCTATTTAATGGCTCTCGGAGCTGTCACATTGCCCAAGTGACTAAGAAAATTAGAAAATTATCGCGATTATTGTTTAATAGAGGAGAGTGAGGCCGGGAGGGAGAGAAGGGCCCAGCAGAGGAATAGGCGTGCCAAGAGCTGTGCTTAATAAACTTGTTGACATACAAAGATATATATGTATATTTGTTTAGTTTTCTTCTTTGTCTATTTCTTTTGAAGAAAGATTAAAAACTTTCGGCGCCGATGATGAAATGATGTAAGCGATAGTTGACGAAATCGGAACAAGGCGAACTACATGTAACCCGTTTCTATATACCCTGTACTATAGACAATCTGAAGGAGGTGTAGAGCCAACGAGGGACAGTCCGACTGAACTCAGGAACTGTAAAAGCTAGAGCTGGGAATTTCGATACGCGACCTCCAATTCCATACTCTATTATACCTAGAAATAATTGTAGTAGCTCCAAGTTGGGCACTCCCTAGTAGGTCGTTTTTAACTATATTTAATTGCATTTCATTTCGGTTATTCATTTGCAAATTAGTCACACGTCTTGACGTAAATTATTATTTAATTAAGCAAAAAAAAAAAAAAAAATAAAAAAAATGAAATAAATTAAATAAATATGCTTAACTACGCATTGTCACGTTCTTAACGCAGATTCTCGCATGGTGCGTGGGCGTAATAAAAGCAGAGGAAGAAGAAGAAGAAGAAGAAGAAAAGCACACAATAAACTGAACAAGGTCAAAGCTGAGTGTAGAGCTGACCCTGAAACTTGAGACAATTTACAAATGATATAATTTCATGCAAAGAGAAACTTGAACATCTGATGGGAAAACACATTTTTTAGCTTATTTTTAGGTATTTTACAGCACTGTAAAATTTTTAATTAATTATAAATCACATTTGTTGTGTCTAAAATGTATGTAGCATAAATTCGATGGGAAATAATTGAATTCTACAATATTTTTGTGTTATTTTACAACACTGTGTTGCTGAACATTTCATTGAAATCGATCTATGAATAATTTAAAATAATTTAAATCTGCAGTTAGGCTGAAGGATTTCTTATTTATTCATTTAAAGTTTTCTTTGCTAGTTTTACAACACTGATTTTGAGCTTTTCATAAATGAGATACACTTACGCCAGGGCAGAAAGCAAGCTCTAATTTATTGATGCAGATGACCGCGAAATTTCTATTCGAAGGGTTTTTCCTTGCGAATCGATTGCCCAACACTGGTCGTTGAACCTGCTATAAATCGCAGCTGCAACGGCTGCACTTGCTGCTGCCAAGTCAAGTGGCCACCCAGCGATTCACCTGACCAGACCAAATCAATCCAAGTGCAGCGCGTCATGAAAACTAAATGCGAAATCGCGCTGTCAAGTTCGTTGCCTAAGTCTTTCGTTTCTTTTCTCGTTTGTTTCATTTTCTGTGAATTGTTGCTGTTTTAATTGTTGTTGTTGTTGTTGTTGCTGGTCAAATGCCAAAAACACATTCATCGCTCAAGTGCTCATCCTTTCACTTTCCGCAGCTGATGTGGGTCAGCACTGTGGCCAGGATCAGCTTTCGCATTGCATAAGTAGGAGATAACGCTGCTGGATAAGAAGAAGAAGAAGCAGCCGAGGTGAAGGCAACAGAAGCCGACAATGTAGATAAATATGATTAATAATCCCCCTCAACGTAATGACATAATTTTACAGCCTCTTAAAACGCATCACGCGTCAGATCATTGGCCAGATTATGACAAGTGCCTTTCAGATATGAAACGGGTTCGTTATGGGAATATGAAAAAATATTTTACATTTATTTAAAGATAAATATTAGAAAGAGTGTAAATGCTACAATGATTAGATTTTATAATATTATAATAATGAAAAAAAAAAAGAAATTAAAGACTTACAAAAAGCGCATATACTACTCTGATAGCATACTATCGATAACTATCCATTATATACTGCAAAATAAAATCTGAAAAAAAAACGATAAGAGATTTAAAAATATACAAAATCAAATAAGACTTTTGGAACGTATTCGCAAAATATCGATTCCAGTCAAAAAATCGATAACAATCGATAACCATCCAAACTGTATGTTCAATAAAAGTCGAAAAATCGACAAGAGAATTAAAAATATATAAAATCAAATAAGTCTTATTGAAACATATCCCGAAAATTTCGATTAACGTCCCAAATCGATAAAAATCGATAACCACCCAAAATGAATGTTCGATCAAAGTCGACAATCAATAAGAGATTTAAAAATATACAAAATCAAATCAGACTTTTGGAACATACTCGCAAAATATCGATTCAAGTCACAAAATCGATAAAAATCGATAACCATCCAAAATGAATGTTCGATAAAAATTCAGAAAACTCTAATGATATATGCATGAATTAAATTTAAGTATACTCGAGTCCCGATAATTCGCAATGGCTAGCGGATCATTTATTTCGATTTACACAGAAATTTAAACTATCAAGAATTATCGAATTTTTTCCAAGGCGATAGAATTTTCTCGATTTATCGCAATACAGTTTATCAAAACTCGACTGTATTTGCATACACTTTAAAATAATGCAATATTAAGGAGTGCTTCCAGTACTACAAGTCCAGAATTCAGGCGATACTCCAGTGATATATTGAGCTCGAGTGAAATGAAATCGAAAAATGAAATGAAATGCAGTTGATTAAAGAACTAGCGATAAATACGTCCAGTTATTCGCCAATTTGATTTGGAAATTAGATTAAAGACGCGCCACACTCGTTCGATTTGCACTTTCAGTCGAAAGCGTATTTCACGTATTCCACACGGATGCCATTCGGATGTAATGCGTTCAGTGAATTTGTCTAATTGGCCATTCCGTTAGCGTTTCAATAATTTCTCGCACTTGCTCCACATGCGACTCCAGCGACTTCACACGCTTTCAAAATAAAAAGCGAAACGGATTGAGAAAACCCCAAATCAAATATGTATATATGTATATATCTATCTTTCTATATATATATATATATACATCCGACTTTGATGAGCTGCGCATGCTAAAGAGATCGATTGAAAGTCTGAAAACCAGAGTCAAAGTGAGAGGGGGCGTGGCTATGTTTCAAATTGCTTTTATTGGACGAGCGCTCCATTTGGCATAAACTTAGATAAACTCTACATGAATATAATATATAAAAAAAAAATCAGAGATATATATAGATATATATAGAATGAGATATTATAAATAGTTGTGAATAATTTAGTGGTAGTTGTGCGTGGGCGGCAAATAGGTGGAGTCGGGCTCGAAGATGGGCGTGGCCGAGTCACCAGACTGGCCAGGCGCGCCGTAGAGGACCGACGGACCCGGAGCCGCATAATCGTAGCCCGTTGCCGTGGGCGGTTGCAAATACTGTGTGGTGGGCGTGGCATAGTCAGAATAACCCAGACTCGACTCGTGCTTGGCGCCAAGGAAGGCGCTGGGCTTGAACGGCGCCTTGGCCAGCTCAGCGACCAGCTCGTTCTGATCCTCGTGCTGATGGATGTCCGTGTTGAGGGCCAGCGGCTTGCTGGCCGTATAGCTGAAGTGGCCCAGACCCTTGTGGCCGATCGCATAGGCCGGTGTCTGCTGCTCCGTGTGGCTCTTCTCCGCCGGCAGCTGTTGCTCATCGTGATGCACCTGCTGCTGCTGCTGATGCTCCTCCTCCGGCTGGCCGTGCTCATAGCCAGCCAGCAGCGGCACGCCGTAGCTGTTCAGCGGCTGCTTGGCATAGTGCTGCAGGCTGGGCGCCTCATAGTTGTAGCCCAAATGCTGTTCATGATCCAAAGCGGGCGCAAAGCTCAAGCCGTGGCTGCTGCCGCCGACGCCGCCGCCGCTGCCGCCGATGCTACTGCTGCTCAGACTAAGTGGATGGCCATGACCAAAGCTGATGCCATGGGAGGATGCTCCGCTGCCGAGGCTGCCGAGACTGCCAAGGCTGAGGCTGTTGCTGCCCAAGCTTCCGCTGCTGCTGCTGCTGCTACTGTAGCTGGGCGTGGTCAGCAAATAGGTGGTGCTGCTGCCGCCATGCTGCTTGTGCGAGCCGCCGCCCAGCAGGCTCAGGTAGCTAGAGGCACCGCCATGGCCCGAGTACTTGTAACCACCATGACCCTGTTGGCCAAAGCCATGAGCCCCGCTGCTGCTGCCGCCGCCGCCGCCGTTGCTGGTGTGCACAATGTAGGTCTCCACCTTGGGCGGACGCTGATGATAGCTGGGACCAGGGCCAGCGGCAGCTCCGCCAGCCAGGCTCGAGGAGCTAATGTACACGGGACGTCCATGACCATGGTAAGAGCCTAGTGATTGATATGTGTGCGGCTGATGGCTGTAATGATGATGCTGCTGATGACTGTGATAGGGATGATGATGATGAGGCAGCTGCGGCTGCTGATGATGATGATGAAGCGGGCCCTGATGGCTGCTGTCCGTGTCAAGGCTGGCAAAGTCAAAGCCGCTGCTGGCGGCCAGCCCATTGCCATGCAACTGGGCATAGGTGCTCTCATAGCCGACCGAGCTGGCAGCGGGCGGCAAATATTTGTGTGAGGGCCCATGATAGAGGCCGCTGCCGAAGCTCAAGCCAGCATCGCGCTTCAGCTTGGTGGACTGGACTTGTTTTTGCTGCGGCTGTTGCAACGGCTGCTGCTGCGGCTGCGGCTGCTGCTGCTGCTGTGGCTGCTTGGCGGCGGCAAAGGCGCACAAAGCGCAGATGAAAAGCGCGCGCGAAAACTGCATTAAAGTGAAATTGAAATTTTTCATTTTTAATTTGTATTGCAAATTCGGCAAAGCGTTTAGAAATTTATGTGATCAGTGCGCAACAACAGTTGCGGTATTTGGTATAAATCTCTAAATACTTTTCAAGGATTAAACGCGTTAGTACATTATTTAAATTTCATTTGTCGTTTCACAACACTTACAGCGAACTGCATTTTCGGGGTGCACGTCAAAAAATACCAAACAAAAAATTAAAGCTCAGCAAATGCTGGGCTGATCTTTTTATATCCTTTCGTTCACTTGCTCTCTCTCTCTCTCTCTAGCTCTTTCTTTCTATCTTTGGCTCGATCTAAGTCGCGTTTATTCCACAAGCGCAGCGCGTCGAATGTTGACGACCTCTGCGCCGGCCAACCCTTTTATACGCGGCCTCTGCAGCAAATCGCTTGTCATTGCGCACGTCTGCGCTGGCGTCGCAGCTAACTTGACGCAGCGGCGTCGGCGGCGATGCGAAAAGCGCCAACTCGACGCGGCATATTTGTTGCTGCCCATTTTGCATATGAACTAAACCGATTTTTGGCTTTTGCTTCGCTTTGGTTTACCGCTAACCGTCTCTTCTTACTCGCACTCGCACGCGCACTCTCACTCTTGTTTGGGCCGGTGTGTGGCGCACGCTTGGCGGACATGACTCTGGACCGTTGCCTTGGCACAGTGGGGCATCATTAATTGCGTCTGTTATGAATGCTTATTCTACTTAAATATAAGTTTAGTTAGTTGTGATGCGTTTTACAATATATATTTACATGTTGTGTGCTTTTGTCTTTCTTTTTGAGAAGACAAAAGTTACTTTTTGCTGCCACTCACGCCGACTCACTGCATATTTGATTCTGTTTTGCCGCAGTCACGTACCACTGTGCATTGCGGCTGTTGCATTGCCTCCCGTTCGTTCGCCTCAAGTTCAAGTGACACATTTGCCATATCGCATGTCTCAGTGCACAGTGCCTGTCTCCCTCTTGCACACACGCCCTCTCTTTAAGCTGGTGCGTGTCTTTCATTTCATCACTAACCAGAGAACACATAGACCGGACACGTAGTGTAAAGTGTTTTGCACACTTTTTTTT
>NW_022046177.1:0-15829 GCF_001654015.2 Drosophila navojoa | reverse complement strand
GTGCAAAACACTTTACACTACGTGTCCGGTCTATGTGTTCTCTGGTTAGTGATTTCATTTAGGTTTTTGGTTTTATTTTTGTTTTGTTTTTATTTTGTTGTCAAGCTTTCCCAGTCTTTTGGCTTATGCGTGAATTGCAATTAATTCCAAGTAACATTTTGATGAATGTGAGTGCGGATGACAGGGCGCACCCCACCCCACAGCAGCCGCTCTCCCTTTCCCTCTCCCACGTCCTTCTGTTGCTGGCGCTGGCTGCGTTAACGGTAATTTAACCGCTTTACCAGTGGAACTGTTGTTGTTGTCGTTGCTGTCATTGCCATTGATGATGAATGTTTTCATTTGCTACTGTTGCTGTTGCTGTTGCTGTTGCTGTTGTTGTTGTTGTTGTTGCTATTTTGTCAGCTGTTGCAAATTTGTAACAGATTGTGTTTGCCTTTCGTTTTTGTTTTTGTTATTTCCTTCAAACCACAATTTAGTTCGGGTTGCCTGTTCTCGTAATCTTCCCCCTTTTAATTAAACTCTTTGCGACAATGTCGTAATAATATTTCTTGCCAAGGCCTCGTAATCCACTTGTCACAAACGATAGCCGTTAACCGTTAACCGTTACTTGGGCCTGCTCCCTGGTTGTGTCTTATATTGATGCATTGCCATCTTTGATCAGTCAATCATTTTATCAATCATTCAGCCAATCAATTAATGATCTTCCATTTGCTGTTAATAGACCCAATTAGCTTTACGAGTCATACACTTTGATGGAGCCTTTAAGGCCTCTTTCCCAATTGGAGGCTAGTCGAAAGGTCTTCACTTAGCTCGCTAATGCCACTAATCGAGCTCATTAGCGAATTACGTAGATTAGGATCGCTTGAATCGCAATGCCCTCAATCCGTACTGCTCTTCAATTGGATAGTAGATATATGATAGATGGGGTCCATACCTCAACTGGACTGTAGAGCTGATCACAGATCGTTGGGTTAGGAGATGTGATAGGACATAAGATATTCAGATGAATGCCTAATTTACTTAAGTTTGAGATATTGCAATCCGACTTGACTGTAACAGTAAATAAATATAAATAAAACTTGTTTGGGATTTCCAAATTCTATCTGTATCTGACATTTCTTTAGGTTTGTTATGAGAATCAAATGATGTATAAGAGGAGAGAAGCTAGCGATTAGTTTTGCCTGCGGATATTTTGCCTATAGCACAAGCTGATAAGGAGCTCTGATCATATCAGATCATATTATGAGAGGCGAATAGATCAGGTAGTTTAATCATGACTGATCTATATAGGAATTCTTTTCATTCATTTCAGTAGGGGCACCAGAACTCTCCAACTGAGCAGATCTTATCAGCAGTAAGAGTTAGATTTCAAATAGATCTAGGTTTCGATCTCTAAGATCTCTAAGATCTCTTACTACCAACCTCAGTTGGTAGGCAGATTGTTGTTATATATATTACTGATATAGTAAGATACACATTAATGCATGCAAGTATAACAACAACAACAATTAACCAAGTTATAGCACCCACTATTTGGTACGCCTTTCCGTTTAGTTAACGCATCGACGTGTCTTTGCCTAGCCAAGCAATTACGTCAATTACTTTTGCTCCGCTTCAGGCGAGCCCCGGCGGCTGTTAGTGGAGGCAATTGTCGGGCCACTTGGGGCGTCTCGATGCCATTGTCGAATCCGTATAATCTGCAATCTTCAATGCTCAAATCGGCGACCTCGTGCCACGGCACAGCGCAGCGCAGCGACCCAAAATCGATTGCGTAATGCTCAGCGAGACGTTGCCAAGGTCGAACGAGAGTTAATTTCACCAAGCGAAAGCAAAGGGCGAGTGATTTGATCAAAGTCTTTCTTTCTTTATAACGAATGTAAGAACAAAAGCAATAACAATAGGTAACAACTTAACTTCTAACTAGATTATATTGATGGGTCGGTGCCATGTACAGATAGCGCGGGGGCTTCTGCTCCGCCTGATCCATGCCGATGAGCGGGGAGGCAACGACAGCCGCTGCTTGCGGATAGCCGGGAGCATAGAAAGGTGGCTCCGATTGCTTCAGCTGCCCCACCTGCTGCGGTCGCTGCTCCACTTGCTCCACTTGCTCCACATCGTTGCTGTAGCCCGCAAAGGGCGAGGGTCTAAAGGGCAACGTAAACTGCTGTCCCGCCGTCCGCAGCTGAACTCCCAGCAGAATGGGTCTTCGAACAGCCGTCGGCGCTTGTGCCTGGCCAGCCTCAAGCGGAAAGGTCTGCGGACCCGTATAGCCCAGACTCAGCTGTTGGACATCCAGTTCTTGTGTGTGCACCGGCACCAGGGGCCGCCAGGGCGTTGCATATAGCCAGCTGTGATAGTAGAAGGGCGGCGATTGCGCCTCGACCAGCCAGAGCAGGAGAAGCGCCACGCCAGTTGGCCCGCTGAGGGCGCGCATTGTGTTCAAGTTGTGAGGCGTGTCTGCAGCGAGGCATGTGACCGAGCCCACTTAAATAGCCTATGAGCCGGCTGTAATGCGATCCAGGTGAGAGATGGGAAGTGCGAAATGGAAATGGCAATGGAAATAGAAATAGATATGGATACGGCTACGGCTACGGCTACGGCTACGGATATGGATATGGATATGGGCTTGGCTCGAGAGAGCTGAGGGCAAGGCTGAGCTCAACGACAGTCCGTTCAATGCACTTCCTCATTGCATCATCGGCAATGGGTAAAAGTCGACCTAGGAAGGAAAGAAGAAGAAAATGGATGGCATAGGAATAATAGATTGAAGATATGGATGTGCGGGAAATGTGGAAATCGAAAATGAAAGGGTAGAGCTTGCTGGGTGAGTTCAGATATTTGAAGAGGATTCCGCTGTCCTCACATCTTCAGCTCCCTCTCTCTCTCTCCCTCTCTCTCTCTCTCTCTCTCCTCAGTCTTCTTTGTCTCTTCATAATAGGCCTATTCAAACCAACTCAAAGCCTATTTTCGACGCTTGTGTAAAACGTGTCGCAAGACCCGAAAGAGAAAAAAAAAAACAATTTGTTAGGCCAATGATAATGGTAATGATTATTATAATCATAATGAGCGAGTTAACAATCCATGGAAATGGAATTGGAATTCCAATTGGGCGGATAGGCGGTGGGTGGGTGTGCCCATCGAGCCATTTGCATGCCCTGTCTTGGGCTACAGCTACTATATAGCATGTACACACACTCCAAATGGGTTCCACTAGCTCAACTAAGAGTTATACGAATTGAACAATCGATAATTATCGATTCATGTGCAGAATTGATAGGTTACACAAGTTAAATGTTAGAGTTATCTGAGATCCTGCTCATACGTCGATAACTATCGACTGTTTAATAGAGGGTATCTGTGCGTCGTGCACTCCCTGTCTCTCCCTCCAGCCAACTGATTGAGTTTGACGCAAATCGTTTCAATTTAAGCGCTTGACGCCCGATGTTTAGGTCTTGCATAATATCTATACAGATATTCAGCAAATCTCTGATGGACTTTCTCCCATTGAACCACATTTTCATTAGGCTAAACACAAATGATCTATAAACGTTTTGATTGGATCTGTCTGGTTTCCTGGCATTTTGCTGCTGCAGTTGCTCCAGTTGCAGCTGCTCAAAGTTGAAAGTTTTGCATTTGTGGACCAGGAGCGGCTTGGCGCCCTTACTGGGCGCAAGTATAGACTTATGATATATAGACCTAGAATCATAATCTAGTATTAATACTATATATGTGTGTCTATTGATAATTATTTTCACTGGGAGCCTTTTTAAAGGTATAGCAAGAGGGAGCTTTGTTTACTCATTCATCGCCCCGCTGCTCTATCGGGCCCAATAATGTGCAGCTCCCCTGATCCGCTCCTGTTTGGCTGCGATTGCGGCTGTGGGTGTTAAATGTTTGATTTTGTTTGTTTTACCTTCACTTTTGCTCTCCTTCTCTCGCACACGCTCTGCGCCGCTTGCTCTCTCTCGCACTCTCCCGCTTTCCCGCTCTCCTACTCTCTCCCTGTCTGCCCTTTCTTCGCATTACAAAGCACGTGCAACAATTGGAAGTAATTTGCATAACGGAAGCGAGAAAAAAATGATTAAATTACAAAAATTTAATAAAAAATAACCCAAAAAAATAAAAAACGTTTTCAACGCGTGCGTTTTTCAGCTTATTTAGCTAAAAAAAAAATTAAAATAAAATAACGCCCAGCTTAAAATTAAATTTAATTCGCTTATTCAAATAGATTTGAATTCAACTTAAGCCAAATTCCAAGTTCACAAATTACACAACTCCCGCAATTAGCGGCAAGAATTTGGAGTCTGATGCGGAAACCCGAGTGCTCCGCATGAAAATGTTGCGCTGAGAAAATGTTGCCGTAAACAACGAGCATAATCAAATTAGCTGCGATTATTTATGGCTCTGCTTAAAGCCATGCTCAAGGTCACACAACCAAGCTCAAGCCAAAGCTCAAGCTGTGCGTGCCCAGAGTTTTCCATCCACATCATTCATGCCGTCGAGAGCGAATGCGACTGACCAAAACCAGTTGGGAATTCTAAACGAAATTTCAGACTTTCTTCACAACGAATTGAACAACGATTTCTACCAAAATTTCATTGATCTCTTGAAATATTTGATGATTTTAGATATGTGGATTACTTGTGGAATACAGACTAGATTTTCCACGCCCCTATGGACGAATATATACATATATACATATATACCATTTTTTTGTATATATCAAATTATATCGAATTTCAAGTGTCTCATATCAGTGGATAATAATATAATCCATTCACTTTATAAAGTTTTTTTTTTTTTATTGAATTGAATTTATTTATTTGGTTTTGTATTCATTAAAAAATGTTCTCATGTGATGAAAAAAATAAACAAAGATAAGTATGTATATACCTTATAGCTATAGAAATGCAACTGCCTAAACCATTTGAGAATTCTTAAAGAAATTTTGAATATTTGTTAAATAAATCTCAACTTAGGCTCTTTAAGTAGAATATCTTTATTTTATTCACATATTAATACTCTTGTAAATATTCAAATTAAATATGTCTATATTTTAATAATATTAAAAAAAAAAATCAATAAAAAAAAAATATAGAGACGCTTGATGAAATACGAAAAATGCATTTGGAAGCCAAATGCAAATGTTTTCATTGCGTTGGGCTGGAGCAGCTCCAATCTATAAAACTTGCAGAGCTCAAATGGGTGTGGGGAGAGGGGTGGGAGTGATGGAGTGTGGAGCAGGAAGTGGAGCTGGGTGCATTGGAGGGGTATACTTAGTAGTAGGGCGCCAGAAACTCGCGACTTGGCTGCGCTACGTGGGCGTTTTGTGTGTGGGCGTGGTCATGGAAAGAGCTCAACTGCTGTGAGTAGTCGAAATGATGATGCACCTGTGGCAGCAACTGTTGCTGCTGCTGTTGCTGTTGTATCAGCAACTGTTGCTGTTGCTGTTGCTGTTGTATCAGCAACTGTTGCTGTTGCTGTTGCTCTTGCTCATAGTAGCTAGTCTGCTGCTGTTGCGGCTGCGGCTTTGCCTCCTGCTCGTACCACTCCCTGTGCACGCTGTAGCTGGGCGGCAGCTCGTACGAATGCGATTGCATTTGCAAATAGCTGGACGAGGGCTGTGCGAAGGGCTGTCGCTGATAGCGTTCGGGCAGCGCCTGGCCAATCAGCTGAGCACCTCGCTGACCAGACTCCAGACGGCGATCATGCTGCGCGCCAGCAGATAGACCGACAGCTTGCCCAAACTGAGCAGCTGCTGCAGCAGCAGCAGCACCTGAATTATCGGCGGCAAATTGAAAATTATTCATATTCAACTGCTGCTGAGGCTGATGCTGTTGATGCTGCTGATGTTGCTGTTGACGCTGTTCCATCGGTGCACGCTCATAGTATTCCATGCGGTAGGGTCCATGGTAATCGGAAATGCTGTTGCTGCTGCTGCTGCTGCTGCTGCTGATGCTGTTGCCGCTGCTGTCGTAGGTGTGCTCGAAGGGGAGCTGCTGAGCGGGCTGCTGCACAGGATTGGGCTGCCAATGGCCGGTGGTGGTGATGGCCTCAGTGGTTAGCTCGCTGGCCGGTGGCAGGTATTTGTGAGCGGGTCCATTATAGCGATAGCCATTGCCGTGCCCGGCGCTGGCCAGAGCAGGCCCAGCGCTCAGCGGCTGTATGCCATGGACAACGGCCAGGCTGGGCGTGCAGGCTAGCAGAGCTGTCAAGGCGATGCCCCAAATACCCTGTCAAATGGCAAAGAGTTATATCCGCTCCACGGCACGCGCATGCAACGCGTCTAACTACTCACAGTGCTCGGCTTCATATTGTCTGTATCCTTTTGGTCTGGTCTGGTGCTTGCTGAATGCTGCGTAAACAATGGCTAGACAAGCGAGTGCGACAATAGTTTTTATAGTGCTGTGAATTTATCATCAATGGTCAAGATTTGACTGAGTGTGTGTGAGTGAGCAATTGAATCACGCTTTGTTACTACAAAGTGTGTCACAAAAACAATAACAATAGCAACGAAATTAATTATTTATACGTTTGGGTATCTGCGTGTCTGCTTAATCGCAATGTGTGCTGCAGATTTTCGCTTTATTTCTCGTGTAACTACGCGACAATTTGGCGTCTACTGCTTGGCCATGACCGTGGCAGACGTGTGAAATGGCTTTCTTTCTTGCCATTCAAGACATTTGCATTTGGCCCATTTGTAGCCGGAAATGCAACAGCCAACAACAATTGCGCTAGCAACTGCATTTCATTTCATTCAGTTAGAATTCAAACATCGATAACGATTACTTTGCCAGCTTAACGACAAGATTCACATGCGTGGGCAGCACTTTTACTTTTCAATTTTTGTTTTCTTTCCTTTTTTCTTCGGCGTGCGTAAAGACGTTACACAATCGTAATCGATGATTTTTAAATGATAGGCGCGTGGGTGAACTATAATTGGTGCAACATATAACTAACAATAGCTACAACAACAACCACAATTTCAAGTGGACCAGCAAAATATTTCAATGCCAAACTCATTGCGGCAGCGCCTACTTTATATACATGCATATGTATAGAAAGTTTCTAAGCCCCCTGATTGAAGTGGTAATGGAAAAATCAATAAAATCAATAGCTGGTAGTGGTGTGGCTGTAACAAATGGCATATAATATATTAATGCCATCACATGTGTATATTCATGCTAAATAAAACCGTTCTGGCTGATTAGACAAATAATATTCAAACCCAATTTAAAATTTCCCAATTGCCAAAATATTTCCTTTGCTGGTATTTTTGCTTTTTGGCGTTTTATGCATAAAATAATACCAAATTATCGATTGACAAATGGGGCTAATTTATGCTATGCTGTCATGTTTTAGTATTTTACACAACAATTTTTTACAACATTTGTTCAAACGCTACATCATTTAGTTATTGTATAGATTTTCCTTGCTCAACACCTCATTCATTTTCATTTACGTTCAAACACAATACAAACAAGCACAACAGAAAAACACCAAACACGTATCGATATGAGCAATATCGCGTTCCAAAATAAGCAGCGATACCTTGGAAAGTATCGTCTTGAAGTTATCGCTAAAGTTTACCTATCGATGTACATCTTTTTTACATGCTAACTACATTGCTGTGAAGTCGCCGCTTTGAAAGCGTTTACGGGAAGAAGTGCAAATTAAAAATAAAATTTTCAATAAGTGCAAGTGTATAGCCCAAGTAAGTACAACTATTTTTAATTAAAAAGGCTGCTCTACATAAAGGAGGTAGCGTGGTTTTTATTTTGTTTTTTTATAATGCTGGCCACGGCTTGGAAATATGTACATATAAAATTTTTTTCACCGCGAAGACTAGCTGTGCGCTCGTGTGTGTGTGTGTGTGCCGTCAATTTATGTGTTGGTGTAATTTTTTTTTCTGTTAGACTCTTGGTGCCGCTTCCACGCAATAGTTTTACATTTGCGCCCCATTTGAATGTAGTTGTGTCATAAATTTGTTAATTTAGTGTTTTAAAACGCCACAAGTGTACAGAGGGGCATACATATAGTGGTATGTACCAACACATATCCACACACACTCACACATGCACACAAACAAACACAAATTCAAAGTGTAAGAAAAAGAGAGTGCGAGGAGGCGCGCGTGTGTAAGAGGAGAGGAGTAACGCATACATGCGCAAAAGTGCAATCGGCGTTGTTTCTAAGCCCGAAAGGCAGCAGCAGCAGCCACAGTAACAGCAGCCGAATTTGATTACCTCTTCAGTTCTAGCTGCCGCTGGCGTTGCTGCTGCATTCCATTCGGTTGCGGTCGTCGCGACACGCCGTCTGGTCGTTCGCTAAACTGGCACGGTGCACGAGGCCCAGCCTTGGCCTAGGCCCAGGCCCAGGCCAGTCCCCGGATGTGTGTTCGTGAGTCCCGGATGCCGAGCAATCGAGCAATTGAGCTCGAGACATGAGCGACGACGAGCACACACGAAGCCTTGCAAAATGGCTTCAACGTACATAAAATGCCTGCACTCGACTCTGTCCTGTCACAGTGACGTCCGAACAACAAAGCACATCAGTCTTGCATCGCATCGAGCCGAAGCACTTCGTTCTTGCAGCTCGGCTGCAGATTGAAACAATTTTCAGGGCACACTTTGTTTTTCACATTCATTTTATTTTCCAATTGTGATTTGTCAGTGTCGGTCTACATTTGCACTTAGGAATTGTTTCATTTCATTGTGACCATTTCATGAGAGACATTGAAAACGAAATCGTTGTAGATTGTAGATTTCAGGCCACAAGAAAGCTATACAAAACGTGCAGGAAAATATAAAAGTTGATATATTCTATATATATATTCAAGGTGGGTTCAACATTGATTTGAAATCATGCCCAAACCGGACAATAAACAGCAAAGGGCGAAATATAAAGAAGAAGACGACGACGAAGAAGGATCATCAGATATTGAAGAAAAAGTAAGTGGCGAAAATTTCCAAAATCACACACATTCATGCATACATACATATATGTACAACTATAAATGTTTTTATTTTCATACCCAATAGGATTCAGAGGATGTAGTGCTGGAACGTGATAGCCAGGAGGATGGCGAGGAAATGGATGCGTCCAGCGATGATGATGACGGGACTGGTGGCAATGCTGAGACTGGTGGCAATGACGACAGTGATGAGGACGACGATGAGGACGATAATGAAAACGATAACGAAAACGAAGACGACGATGAAGAGGACGACGAGGAAGACGACGAAGAAGAGGACGACAAAACAGAGGATGAAGACCCTGCTGATAAGAAACAATCGACCGTTACAGATATTAAGAACAATCAGAACTCGAACATGCAGCAGCAGGCAAGTTCCCAGAATATGGAAGATTCGTCGGATGAATCGTCGGAAGACGAAGAAGCATACAAACTTCGACAGCAGAAGAAACGACAGCTGCAACAACAACTCCAAGAAAAACAACTGCAACGTCAACAGTTGCTACAGAAACAACTGCAAAGGCAGCAACAACAACAACAGCAGCAGCAACAACAACAGCAGCAGCAGCAGCAGCAACAACAACAACAACAGCAGCAGCAGCAGAAACAACACAACCAACATAAGCAGCAAATACAGCATCGCCAACAGCCACAGATGCAACATCGTCAACAACAACAACAGCAGCAGAACAAACAGAGCAACACCAGCGGAACTGCGGCATCAGCCACTGCCGCCGCCAACGCTGCTGAGGATCGCACAAGCGCTACGAATCTGATCATAAACTATTTACCACAGGATATGACAGATCGTGAGTTATTCGCTTTATTCAGCAGTTGCGGCCCCATCAATACATGCAAAATTATGCGTGACTATAAGGTGAGCCAAGGGAGTCAACGATGTGGCTACGCTCGGTGGCAGCAGTGGGTGGGGGTGGCAAAGTAGCTGCACATCAAATAATGTGTACCTGGTGCCTAGTGCCCGGGCCATTGTCTATGCTTGTCCTTCTCACACATTGTTATACACACACACACACACGCATGCACACGCATGCACTTCATTGCATACAAAAAAAAAAAAAAAAAAAAACAGAAACTAATAATTTTCCATCTCCTTTTTACAGACGGGATACAGTTTTGGCTACGGCTTCGTTGATTACAGCTCGGAGGCTGACTCTGAGGAGGCAATTCAAAGATTTAATGGATTTTATGTGCGTAATAAGCGCTTGAAGGTGCGTCCAACTGCAACACAAAAAAAAGAAAAACACAATCATTCAGTTATTGAATTGAAATGTTGTTTAGTTTTGTATAATTGATTTAGATGCAAATGAATGCTAATGAAATGTGTGTTCTCCTCTTAGGTTTCATATGCACGACCTGGCGGGCAATCGATCAAGGACACCAACCTGTACGTGATCAATCTGTCCCGCAACATTAACGATGATCAGCTGGATAGAATATTTTCGCCATACGGTCTGATCGTCCAAAGTAACATCTTGCGGGATAAACTAACCGGTCGTCCACGAGGCGTAGCATTTGTACGGTAAGCCACATACGATAATATGCAGATGCTCCATATATGTATATATATAATACATAGATATTATAATTGTAATCTATACACACATCATAATTGTATTGTTCTTTATTATTGTATTGTTGTATTGATGAAAAGTTTTCTTATTGACTTATATACTGTCAAATATTTGCATATTTAGATTATAGAGATTAGGATATTTGCAAACAATGAGATTTCAGTAAATAAATAATAGTTTAGTATTGCCCTTATGCCCAAGCAAGTTGCTCATCAATCAGTTAATCAATTATACCAAAAGTTTGTAACAGTAGCACTCCTCTTCTTGGTTTACCATTCCTTAAATTCTTTGAATCAGGCATTACTACATAAACTATATCTGTTCCGATTCCGATAAAGCTAAAAGTCTATCTATCCTTAAGTCTAAATGCATTGATCTCATGGACTGAATGAGCTAAAGATTAGAGCATGCACCACTTGACTTTCTTTCAACTAATCAATAATGAAAACAAATATGCATATCTATTAAGTCTCCTCTATGTGTCTAGCTACAAAATCAGATTCAAATAGTCGTACACCTCCCGAACAACCAACAAAAGTTGACTCATCTGGCTGGCAGGCAGTAAATTCATCAATTCTTTCGCCTTATTCTTTGCTATTCGTATACTCATGCTCTGTTTATTTCCATCCATGCAGTTATAATAAGCGCGAGGAAGCACAGGAAGCCATCAAGGCGCTCAACAACACCGTGCCGGAGGGCGGCTCACAGCCGATTTGGGTGCGCCTGGCTGAGGAGCATGGCAAGGCAAAGGCTGCACAGTTTATGTCGCAAATTGGCGGTGGTCCGCATATGGGACAGCAGCCACCGCTGCCGCATCACATGGGCGGTCATATGCAGCAGCAGCAGGTGCCGCATCATCCACAGCAGATGCACCACCAACAGCAGCAGCAGCACCATCAGCAGCACCATCCACAACACCATCATCATCAGCAGCAACAGCATCATCATCATCAGCAACATCACAGTTTGCCACCACCGCCACACCATCACATGCAACAGTTGCATCATCATCCGCACGGAGGTGGCGGCGGAATGGGTGTCGGTGTCGGCGTTGGCGTTGGTGTCGGTGTCGGTGTCGGTCTCCCACAGCCGATGCATGGCGTTGGCGGGGTTGTCGGCGGCGGCGTCGGCGGCTATCACCACAATATGGCACACAGAGGTAGATCAAATAGAACAACACGATCTCAAAAACCGCATCCATATAACCATGCACAGAAATTTATTTAAATCAAAATTAATTTCTTTACACAATATTAGCTGCATCACACAGGTGAAGTGTTCATGCTGCCATTGCCAATCACTATAATGCCAATGCCCCGACCACAAGCAGAGCGGCTGCAGCAGCAGCAGCAGCAGCAGCAGCGTCGTTGCCTGCCGTTGCTCCGCCACCAGCAACATCAGCAGCAGCAACGCTAGCTGTGCGTCGGCAGAAGCGTTGCAGTTGTAACTGCACCGGCTCCCACGTCGTCGGCAGCAGCAGCAGCAGCAACAGCACCAACAACAGCCACAGCCACAACGGCAACGGCGGCGGCGGCGGCGGCGGCACTGGCCAACAACAACCCAACAACAACAGCACTGGCAGCATCAACAACAACAACAACAGTAACTTCAAATACAGTAATTCAACTATCACCACAACAACAACAGCAACAACAACCTCATCATCAGCAGCATCAGCATCTGCAACAACAGCAACAACAAACACTAATACAACAACAACAACAACAAGAACAACAATTTTTACATTAGACAGCAATAGCAATGCATCGACAGCAGTTACAACAACAGCAGCAACTGCTGCAGCTGCAGCACTAACTACAACAAGTGCAACGATGAATATTAAAGCAGCAGACGAAGCTGTAACGGTAACACAAACAACAGCTTCACCTGTAACAACAGCAACTACTATCACAATAACTGCAACAGTGACAACAACTACTGTTGCAACAGCAACAGCCAGAACAACTTTGGCAACAACAACAGCAAGCACAAGTGATACAAACGAATACAGAAATTCCACCGCCAACATATATTCTGGACTACAACAGCAACGATTCCGACAACAACAGACACCACAACAATGGCCACAACAACGGCCACAGCAATCCCATCGACAACAATTTTCACAGCAACAGCAGCAGCATCGACAGCAATACTTGCCGCAGCAACAACGACAGCAATATCTTCCGCAGCAACAGCGACGCCAGCTAAATGCTTTACGGCAACATCAACAATTGCCGCAACGACAGCGACAGTCACAGTTGCATCCGGATCAAACTCCACCCGAAGAGCTGTACGAGCGTTTGCAACAATTATTTGTTCCGCAGGAACAATTGCCGCAACGGCAACAACAACAATTGCCACAGCAGCAGCAAGAATTGTCGCAAGAAGAAGAAGTATTTATGCCACTGGAACAATTGCCGCAACAACAGCAACATGAATTGTTTGTTCCAGAGCAACAATTGTTTGTTACACAGCAACAATTGTCGCAGCACCAACAATTGTTTGTTCCACAACAGCAACTGTTACAGCCAAGCGGATGGCAAATGGTAACCCAGGAAATGCTGCCACAACAACAATTGCTGCAACAGGTATTGCCAATGCAACAGCACCAACAGCTGCTGCTGCAACAGGACTTGGAACAGCTGCCACAACAACTAGAGCAAATGCTGCAACTGCAACAACCCATGCAACCTGAACCTGAACCGTTCCATGAGCACCAATTTCCTCAACAACAACAACTAACACCACCAACGTTACCAGAGGAACAGCTTCCACCTCAATCACCACCACCACCACAATCCATCCAGCTGCTGCCTGTGCCCGCCTGCGCTTTGCGGCCCGTTTACGCACTGGATAGCAATGGCTATTTGGTTCCCACACCCTATGCCCTAGTTCCCGCCCAGTTCGTGCCCCAAGCGTGGCCAACAACAACAACGACGACGACTACAACCACAACAACAACAACCACTGCGATGTATGGCGGTTACTATAATTACGCGAACGCAAGCATTGTGAATAGCTTTGTTAACTATGATCACGATGCGAGTCAGATGTGTGCAATGGGCATGGTCTATGTCGAATACAAATGTGCCTCACCCGGCGAGGTGGCGGTAACAGCGGCCGCCGCAGCAGCAGCTGCTGCTGCCTTAGCGCAGACGCAGGCGGCAGCCTATGCGATCGCGCAGGCGCATACACAGGCGCATGCGCATGCGCGGGCACAGGCAGAGGCGCGGGCGAGAGTGCAAGCAGAAGCGGCAGCAGAAGAGGAGTCACAGACCGAAACTGATGAAGAAGAGCGAACAGAAGCAGAAGAGGAAGAGGAAGAGGAAGCGGACGACGTGGCAGAAGCCGGAAGTGAGACAATACCAGAAACAGAGGCAGAGTCAAGAGCAGAGGATGAGCTAGAAGGAGAAGTGCAAAAGGAAACGGAAACTGAGAATGCTGCGACAGAAGTCGTAGATGGGACAACGGCTGAGGAAAAGTTGCAATAAAATAGTGTCACACGTGAAGACACTAAGTAAACAGAGATACCTGTATATATATATATATATGTAAAAGGAAGTCGGGCGAAGAAATTTCAAGTGCAAATAGTGATTATTTTCTATGTGTCTAGTATAAGGATTGTTGTTATAGTTGTTGCTGTAATTGTTGTTTGTGTTGAAACCAAAATGAATCTAAATGCTGAATGTAAGGAAAACCAAACTATAGAAATACGATACAGATTATATATACAGATACGAATACTTATATATGAAGATATATACATATATATATACCTTCAAATATATATATATATTTAGATATATATAAATATACATTGACATAAGAGAATGCAAAACAATGTCAAGAAATGGAAATGAACTAAATGAAAACATTTTACAAGATGTGGCTGTAATAAGAGATACGCCTGGAATGAAGGGCATGTGAAACCAATTCATATATATATATATATAAATGTGTATATTTATATATCTATTTAACCACATATGTGTGTGTATATATATATACATTGAACTATATATATATATATCGGAATGTGTGTATATCAAGAAACTGAACTCAATATAGCAATTGGCAAGAAGCGAGAAGCCAGAGGATCAGAAGAGCAGAAAAAACAGAATACACACAAGATAGATAAACTGAATGCAAAGCAAATACGTTTACACACGAGCTTAAAAGATAATGTATAGACACACACACATACACACTTACACACATATACACTTACACACACACACACACATAATTACACACACTTATTTTGATATTGTTTAGCAATTGATATAAAAATTTATAATTTTGTTGAAATTCAGCTAACTAAAACGAATTTTGTTTTGTAGCAAATGTGCGCACCTGGCTGTAAAATTGTGAAAGCCCAACACACACACACACACACAACCACACACAAACACAAAGACGAATAGGAACACACACATACACGCATACCAATTGCTATGAATTTGTATGGAAAAAACGACAAAAAATAAAAAATGCAATTTCGAATGCAAAAAAAACCAACTAGAGTAAAACTGTTAAATATAATTATACATCTATATATATATATATATATATATATATATATATATATATACATATATTTATGTATGCACGTATTTAAATTATTGTATATACATCAATATATATTATTATATATAGAGATATTGATTTATTTTGATGTACGCAAATACTATATATATATATATATACACATATAGAAATGTCTATATATATGTATATACAAAAAAGGATTTTTAACAAATGCTGATCCTGATCGATGAATTTGAACTTACGAATTTGTTAAGAAGGTGAGCAGACAGCAATTCTATATATATATATATACACATATATATAAGTAGAAATAAAACCAACCTAAATTTGATGAGAGGTGTAAAAATTTGATATACTGACTATTTTTTTTTTTTTTTTTGAATTATTTAAAAACTAGTCTAATAGCATTAAAACAAATAGTTAAGATCCTTTTTTTTTTCAAAAATCCCAGACTAAATTTTAATAAAAAATTAATAATAAAAAACGAAAAACTACGGAAAAATAAAAAAAACTGTAAGCAACAAAAATTTATAAATAAGGCTTTAAAACAACTATTGTACATAGAACGAACTTTTTATACCAAAATGGAGGCGAGAGAACAAAATGGCGTCCGCATAGCGCATACAAATGAGCGAGACAGCAAGCATGGATAAAAAGAGTTAGCTAGATATACATATATATATATATATATATATATGTATATCTAGCTAAC
>NW_022046176.1:19430-44345 GCF_001654015.2 Drosophila navojoa | reverse complement strand
TGTTGTTGTTGCTGTTGCTCTTGTTACAAAATATTATATTAGCAAACAAAAGCAGCTGCAGCAAATACACACAACAGACAAACACACACACGCACACACACTCTTACACATTATAGGCAAACACAAAATACCACAAGCGCAATGCGTCGTATACTTAATACGTGTGGCAACAAAATTATATTGAAATTACAAAATGCTTATGTCGGCAAGTGGCTGTCAGTGTGTGTGTATGTGTGCGCGCGTGTGTGTGCGTGTGTGTTGTGGGCGCGGCAGCTTGTTAAAGTGTCTAGCCGTGAAACCATTACAGGTTGCCTTGCGGTCTCATTGGCAACGCTCAAGCAGAAGTCAAATAGCTCATACGCCACGTTGTCTATGAATATATGATACGCTTTAACATATCAAAGAGCTGCAAGTAGAAACTTTATACTCACGGCTTTAAGTCATGCTCAGCAGCCAAAGCATCTGCTTCGATTCGCCATTAATTGTTTCTGGTCGACAAATCACATCCGGCTCGCCTCTGCCATAGACACATTAGCAGCACTTGGATATGCACAGAGCAAAGCAATTATAAAACATATCGGCGGCACTGGGGGCCGTCGACATCAGATGCAGCCAAGTGCTAAGAATATCTGGCGCTTTTATACAAATATTTACACTTCGTTAACTGTCAAAGACACCAAGGGGCGGCACTTACAACGCGGTGGGCGGGCGTAGGAGGAGCATTTAAAAACCGCCGATTTCACTATAGATATACACATCTCTTGCTTATTTGTTATTCTTTTTCTGCTTCGAAAAACACTTATAGCAAGATAGAGAGAGAAAAAAAACAACAACAACAACAACCTTAACAACATTTTCTGGGCCAACGCGCAGAAAGGCAACAACAAAGCAAAGCGAACAGAATAATTTTTAGGCCTTAAACTGTTTGCGCCGCGCCTCCTTCAAAAAGTTCATTTGGGTTCATTTGGATGCCTGAGAGAAAGAGACAGAGAAAGCGAGAGAGAGAAGAGAAATTATGCTATTAAAATGCATATTCAATTAGCTGAAACTGGACTGAAAAGCGAACGTGTGAAATAGCAGAACGTGTGCCACCTTTTGGCCAGCTGGCGAGCACACACACACACACACACACACACACATACATACAGACACACAATGGCACTGCAGCCGATACCGAAAAACCGTTGAGAAGTAACCGCAAACACCTGCTAAAAAATTCCTTTAATTAGCGCCGAACAATGGCGCCGCCCACGTCGCTGGCTGACCAAACAATGAGCGTTAAATTCTATTCAATGGCAGAACTGAAAGCACAGCAAATAATTGAAGTACTTGACGTAATGATGAGGCAGTGGCAGGGGCAACGGCAGCGGCAGAGCGACCTGTGCATAGAAACGGGACAACCAAACGGACGGAAAGATGCTGAATAAATGGCGGACAAAAACATTAATGAGCTGCTTTGCTCTGCCTCGTCGATGGACGAGAAACGTGAGCCAGAGATATGTCATCATTTGACGACAACGACAACGACAACGACGACTAGGTCGATGATGACGTTGCTGATGATGATTAGAGTTCACGTTTTCACGTGGGTCTCTACTTTAGACTTTTGCCATTGTGGCTGCCTTTGTTTAGCCCGTTGATTGAGCTCAATTGGCAGTTTGTGCCGTTGACAGGTATTGAAAATGATTATGTTTATTGTTATATGTTGCGAAAAAATAGGATTGACTGGCAGAGAAATTTATTATTGAGAGAAAGAATAAACAGGTTGAAAAAATTACAATTTAAAAAATTATGAAGCAAAAGAAGAAGGAAAAAATAATAACTATATAAAAACAAAAGTTTAAAGTAAATAAAAATATTGTAAAAAGATATAAAGAAGAAACTAGTTGTTAGTAAACAAATGAATATGATAATCAAAAATTAATAAATAAAATAAATATATGTTGAATGAAAAATAAAAATTAATAGAAGAATGTTTTTAATGGAAAATAAATATAAAAATGAACTTATACAAAAAATACTAAATTTTTAAATAAATAAAATAAATAAGAATGCATATATTTCTTTTAAGTAAAATATAAATACTAAAATAAGTTAAAAATTAACTTAAATTAAGGAAATGAAATAGTTATTTATAGTATTAGATAATTAAATAATAGTAAATTAATAGGGAAAGAAAGACAAAACTCTTTTTTCTATATTTAATTAAAGAAAAATACAAACATACACAAAAAATAAAAAATAAATAAAAAGTAGAAAAAAAAAGTAAATTGTGAGTAAACTAAATCGTTGACATTTTCTAAGACATTCTCTGACTTTATAAAAGTCAAGTAAACCCTTTTCAAGTCAAAGCTGACTCGTCGCTAATCCGCTGATAAAAACCAACGTCAATGTGTCTCCGTGGCGGATCTATTCATTTCCCCGTACGGCCACTTATCTATGTATGAAGCCGTAAACCCTTTTAATTTTCCGCACTGAATCACAGGCCAACATGCCCAACTGGCGTAATAAAATTAAGCAGAGCTCGAGCCGCACCGGAACCCCAGTAACTATTTTTGTAAAAGTGACGAAAATACAAGTCAACTGACGAGCCCCAAAGCACAACAACAACAACAGCAGCAACTACTACTGAAAGAAGGCCCAATCGTAGGCCGCAATCTAGACAGGTGTTTGGGTCAGCAGTTCAACGTACGCCCAAGAGCAACTATGACTAAAATAAAGGACTACAACGTTGTGTGTGTGCGTACGTGTGTGAGTTTGTGTGTGTGTGTGTGTTTTGCCACAATAATTTATTTTTAAATGCAAGCGAGCTTCACAGTTGCTGCTCGGCTCGGGGCTGCCAAAGTCATGGGCTAAATGTGGCACAGCTAAAGCATATGAAACAGAGCAAAACAGAGACAATGAAAAGAGCAGCAGCAGCAGCAGCAGCAACAACAAAAGTGCAAAAAGTAACAACGGTAAATGTTTCAACTTCCAATCAGCACAAAGAGAGGCAAAAGCCAGGCAGCTCGCGAGAGTGCGCACAAGTAACAGTAAAAGCTCAGCTGAAAGAGCGTACGTCAGGCAGAAGGAGCTAATGCAAGAGCGAGTGGGAGAGAGAGAGCGAGCGAGCGAGGGAGTGAGGCACACTGGCAGAGCACGTGCTGTGCGTAAAACTGTTGTGATACGAATGGAAGAAGCGGAAAATAAAGCGTACGGCCCCACAAAACAAAGCTTAGATAGAGCGGAATGTCGGCTGAACAAAAAAAAAAAAATCAAAAGCAGCAAATGAAAGAAGAAGCAGATGAAAAAAGAACTATGCTATAAAATGTGATATGGAATAGCAACATATGACAGCTGTCATGTTTAAGTCCGCAGCAGCCAGAGCCAGCGCCAAAGCCAGAGCCAGAGCCAGCACAATGCAAGTTGGGTTAGGTTGTGGAATTGTAAGATTAAAAAAAAGAGAGAGGGAGCGCAAATAAAAAGAAAAAGCAGAGAGCAGAGAAATGAGAATTGAAAGGAGGAAGTGCCTGGATGATGTGCCGGAAGAAGTGATGCGGGATTAACAGATACAAAGGATTATAAAGTTGTCAATGAATAACTGAATGAAGACAGATAGATAAGCTGACGGGGAAGTGTTTTATGCCAGAGCTCTATGAACTGCTGCAAGGCAATTGATGGCATGAAAGAGGCGACTTAAGAACTGGTAATTAAAATGGCAATGTGAGAGGCGAGAGAATAGTTATACAAGTGGAAATATATGCGTGAGTATGTATATAAATAGATGTATATATTCTCTTATATATACATACATATGTATATTAGATTTACTCGAAGCCGGTTAGCATAGAGCCTTATATATAATTGAACTTGGCTTTGATTTCAAAAGGAATAACCCCAAAGGCAATCGATTCACTTTGCGCCGAGTGTATCACAAATTACTTTGTTTATTTCATTTCTTTCCGCTGTCTGCCTCGCGACAGGCCATCAGCAGCCGTTGCCAGGTTCGATTGGATCCCATTGCTTAGTGAAGCAGGGGCAGCAGCTGGCGGCTGCGAGGCGCTGAGAATTTGTTGCATTTGAAACCCAAATCGAACGGGTTAAATGACGCGTAAAATGCCAGCAGCAGCAGCAGCAGCAACAGCAGCAGCAGGAGTAGGAGCAGGAGTGGGCTGCTGTAGAAAGTTATACTGAGCTGGCTGAGAGCGATATTGAATACGTTGGCCAACAGCATAAACCTGAGTCGATGTCTCAGCTGCCACTGGCAGCGTCGCGCGCAGCGGGGAGACCACAAAATGCATGTCAACCACAGCAGCAGAGATAGCAGCAGCAGCAGCAGCGGCAGCAGCAGCAGCAGCGACGACACAAATTAATATTTTATAACTTAATTAAAAACACAAAATAAAAGCCTCATATGAATATGTGATAATAAATAAAAAGGAGACAGAAAAAAAGGTTAAGCGGCAATGCGTGGCGCGTGTGCGTTGCCTGAGGTCAGCGCGAACTTGCAAGTTGAGTCGCCGTGGCTGTGGCTGTGGCTGTGGCTGCGGCCATCTGCATTATTCATACGCCGTGTGGCACGCAACGCGCTTCTAACGTGCAGTCGGGGCGCACAGTCAATTTAATTTTCATTTGCAGCTCATGCATAAAAAATAAATTGCAGGCGCAGCAGCGTCTGTTGCGCCAATTGATGAGCAAGGACGAAGCCAGGTGTGCGTGTGTGCGTGTGTGTGTGCGTGTGTGTGTTTGCATAATATTTACAAAAATGATTTCCTCGCTGCGTTCGCCCCGTTGCCACAATGCCAGGCCATTAAGCACGCCACACCGCTGCGGTCATGTCGACTCGAGTGCAGCGGAAACGGAATACGAGCATTTTGTGGATAAGGTCAGCAGCAACAGCAGCAGCAGCAGCGGCAGCGGCAACAGCAATAACTGTTACAGTAACGGTAACTGCTCAGCGGTGTCAGCTTAAATGCGACGCTTGACAAGCTTGTTAAACAAGCTGGCAAGCCATTTCATACGGAATGGAAAGAGCTCTGCCAGCTGGAGCTCGTATTAGTCTAGCGGAAGCAAACCCCCTGCAATTAATCAGTCTAAGGGATCAACAATTAACCAAGTTTATGACCCAGTTTCAAAAACCTAAAGCAACATTGTCATTGCTGGCGCACTGACTTCCTTCCGCCTCACTGACCCAAGCATCAAATAGTTGACTCTGCTCCATATGGCTGCCATGTGAAGCACTAAAATCCAAACAATGAAGACAACCAAAGCCACAGCAGCAGGAGTAATAGCAGCAGCAGCAGCAGGAGGAGGAGGAGGAGTAGCAGCAACGTTGCATACGCAATGAAAACATACTTGTTGTTGTTGTTTTGGGTGATGTATAAAGCAAACAAGACAGCGATTCGCTGCGGTCAGATGCGAACTGCTCGGCACCATAAACAAACCAAAATCGTAAGCAAATTTATCTGTTGCAGGCAATTGAATACATCTCAGATTGACAATCGCTTTGCCTGATTGATGATGACAGCCAGCAAGAAATGGAGCCTTCGAGCTGAGCAAACGTTTATCTTCATTGATTGGGCTCTGTTAGCTATGCCACGCTTAATATATACATTTTAAATTTATACTCACTTCATAAAACATAAAATTAACTTCAAATGAAATTAAGTAATTTTTGCAAAGAGATTTATCACTTTCATTTTCCATTGATTTTATTTTCATTTTATTGCCGAGCATTCATACCAAACGTAAAATTACAAAACGTGTTCGATCTTGCTCCCGATTGAAGCGGCTTTCACAAGAATGAATGGAGGACAGTCTTCATATACTAGCATAATATTTATAGTTCCGCCACATCAACACCTCACATTGATTTCTTTTTTTACATATTCCTTCTTCAGCTCTCACTCTTTGCATGATTTTTCCTTACGCTTCTTCGAATCGGAGCCCGTAACAACTTCATTTATCGACTTGGCCACATAATCTATATTCCTCGAGTTCAATCCGCAAACATTGATGCGACTGGAGCTGAGTAAATATATATGTTTATCCACGCGAAGTCTTTCGCATTGTTTCGCTGTGGAAACGGAAGAGTTTTTAGAGAGATTTTACTGCGGGCGTTACTTTTCTCTACTCACGAGTTAATCCTAGATATGCAAACATTCCATGGCCCTGTGTTATGTGATCCCAAGTGCCTGGTGTTTCCAACTCTACAAGTTTTTGCACCAAGTCCTTTCGCATTTTCTTCACACGATTTGTCATCATGATTAGAGTTTTCAGCCTAGATACGGAATAATGTTATAGTAATTCGATATTCTTTTCCAGTTTCATTTACCATTTTTTGCGATTGCTTTTGTTGCTGAGCACCTTGGCGATAATACGACTGCCGAAAGCGGGCGGATTTGAGTAGTTGACTCGAATCAGCTTGGTGAACTCCGAGGCGACAGCAGGCGCATATGATTTATTGTTCAACACGGCAATTAAATTGCCAACGCGCTCATCTGTTTACAGAAAAATGACACAGTTAATAAACTAAGCAAAGCGAGAGCCAACTCTTACCGTAGAGTCCCATGTTCTTGGAGAAGGATTGCGCGATCAGTGTTTCGTGGCCTTGTTTGATAAAGTATCTGATTCCCCAGGCATCGAGATCCGGATTGCCGCTAGAAAACCCTATGTATGCCGCATCAAAGAAGGGAAACAGATGACGCATCTTCACAACCTCCGAGATCTGTTGCCATTGCTTCATTGTGGGATCCAGGCCGGTGGGATTATGGCCCGAGGCTTGGAGCAGAACCACCGATCCCTCTGGCGCATTGCACAGTCCTGCCAAGAGCCTGGCAATGTCTAGTTTCTTCTTTTTCTGACTCCAGTAGGGATATTTTTTGAACTGCTTGAAGCCAGCCTGCCTGAGAATGTTGATGTGATTGCCGTACGTGGGATCTGACAGGAGACAGATGCGTTTCTTCAGGCATTGACACAAGAATTCCGAACCGATGCGCAGCGCGCCGGTGCCCGCAACAGTTTGAGCTGAAACAGTCTGAATGGAGAATGGAGAATATCATCAAATAAGTAAGCGTCTCGACTCACGCGTTTCTCTTTGATTGCCTTGCTGTCCTTGCCCAGCACCAGCTCGGTGGCCACCTTCGTATACTCGGCGTTGCCCAGTATGGGCAGATATTCATGATTCAGCTTCATGCTGTTGGCCACTTCTACCTGGCACTTTCTAACGATTGGCAACACGAATGGATGGTTCTCCTCGGTTCGATAGGCTGGCAGAGCAGAGACTGAGTTGCAGCAGCTGCAGCAATGGCCTCGGGAGTCAACTTACCCCCAATGCCCAAATTGACTTTGTTCTCGTGCGTGTCGAGTAGATAGAGATTTCGCAAGTGGAAAACCTCAACGGGCGGGATGAGCTTGGCGTCTGCAAAGGCCGACTTGTCCCTCGAGTCACCATGATCGCGATTTACAATTTTTAAAATACTGTGAGGAAACCCTTAAGAACTCAAATGATTTTCATTGCAGCTGAGCTGGGCTCTTACTCGGTTCTAGACGCTAGACAATTGCTTGCCAACTTTAGCATGATCAAGTATACCGAAACGTTAATTTAGATTTAAAAGGAGAAACAAATTTAAATGGGAAATTTAATTTACACAATAAAGAAAAAAACATTTCAACTGACATTTTAGCAAAAGATTATTTCCGAATATATTTACAACATAATTTAATAAAACAAATATTTCATATTTTAATTGTATGCAAATGACAAAATTACATTTTTAATGATTCTCATGTTTTAACCTAATAAAGATAACTTCAAATATTTTTCACATATTTTTAAAAGCTTTTAATAAAAACTTAAAACTAAAAGATTAACAAATAAAATAAATATTTAGTCAATAAAGAGAAATCTTTCATACTGTTACTTTTAGGTACATATTCAAAAATGTATTAAAAAAGTCAATTCAAAGCTTCAGTGTCTACACATATTCAATAATTTATTAAAACATCGCAAATTTCATTATATTTGCAGTTTGATTAAAGTAAAAATAAATAAATTCCTCAGGCTTTGCGTTCAATCACAGCCAACACGAAGCAGACAGTCGCAAATAAATCAATACAGAAAAATGTTTTATGCCAATAATACATCATATTTACAGGACCCACATGCGTGTGAGTGTGTGTGTGTGGCCCCGACTCGGCGCATATTTCAATATTTGCCGACAAGCATTTTTTGGTAATGTTTCAATTAACTTGAGCAAAAATATTTATGAACGGGAAGCACATGAAATTGTTTTGCAGGCATACAAAAAAAAAAAAAGCGTTAGGCAAACAGCGAGCATACAGCATTCAGGCCCACACACAAACACACACTGCCTCACTCACATACTCTTCGCAGCACAGCATAATTTGAGTCTATTTGGCTTGTAGCATACTTTTCTGCGCTACAGCAAAGACAACAACCACGCCTGAAAGCAATCAAGTGTCGCTGGAAACAAAACAAAGCGCGGCCAAAGAGCAAGCGGGACAGCCATAGTGTCGAGTCGGTGTGGTGAGAGGCGAGATTTTTGGACAGGGGAAATGGGAGTGTATGCGTAGCACACACGGCAAACCGGTAAATATTTATAATTGGGAGAGATTTCGAAATCGCTCACAACGGCAATTCAACAATGAATAAGAAAATATTGATTATTATATATACAAATATATATTATAAAAAAAAATACAAATTTATTGTGACACAACAATAGCTAGGCTGAAAAAATCATATATGTATAATAAAAGATATGAAATAAATTTAGCAAATAAAAAATAAATATACGTATATATACAAAATAAATATGAACTTCCTAAATAAAAAAAAAAAAATATGTAAGTAAATAAATAAATAAATAAAAGAAAAAAATAAATAAAATAAAATAAAATCAAAAATTAATGTTAAGCCACTATTTCGAATAAATAAAAAAAATATATATATAATATGAAAATTAATCATAATTTTGAACGAAGTAAAATATATAAATAAAACCAAGACGAAGGCGTAAATAATAGTTATATATTGATTCCATATAAAATAAAGTATATTAAAAAAAAAAATAGAAAATAAATAAAAATAGTATGAACAAATATATATAATGATATGTATATAAATTAAAAATACGTATATACGTATATTGATATATTAGCAAAATTGAAAATGAAAACTGAAAACTTCAAAAGTTAAAAAAAATTACAATTGTCAAGAAAGAACTGTCCAGGGGTAGTAAAAATATATTTATAAATATTTATCATAGACTCTTGCGCCACCCAATTCTATTATAAGCCCAAATCAATTTGTTGAAATAATTCAGAAACTGTTGTATGGAACACAAGTGCACATATGTATATGTATGTATGTACATATATACGCATCAGATGCTCCTGCTGCGTCTGCGGCTGTGGCTGCTGCTGCTGCTGCTGCTGCTTCGTCCGTCCGACATCATCAACATCGACAGCATCCACAGCGACCAAAAATCAATGGACTGGAAAATATTTATGATGCCCACATATGGGCGACTAGGAGGGGACGGAGAGGACGGAGCGACGGAGCGGAAGGCGGCAGACAAGCAACTCCTGGGAGCCGCCTGGTGTGAAGTTGGCCAAAATGGCAAAAGTTGACATTTGGGTATGCAAAGTGCCGACTCGGAGAGGGTTTGCCTGACAATTAACAGGCATAAAAATAAGTTGCAACTGCCGTCGATGAATAAATTTTGCTGCAATGCATATACATATATATGCATATATATATATATGTATATTCTTTATTCTCTTTTTTAGTTTCGGGAAGGGGCTCTTCGCTCCATTTGAGGCGATGCCGCAAAAGCATTTGCCGCTTCAGTGGCCACCCAAAGGCATTTCAAATATAAATCGCAGCTAAAGAGCTGCCATTTTGTGTTTGGGTATTTGGTTTCAGTTTTCACTATGTGTTTTTTTTTTCTTCTTTGCTGACTCCCTCTCTCCTTCTCTCCATCACCCACTCCACTCGTTCGCTGTCTGCCTCCTTTTACTTTGCTCGTACTCCAGCTTCAGCTCGACAATTTTCTTCTTTTGATGTTGCCACTCGATGAATGTGTTGCCTTTTGTTCGAATTTATTGTCTATGGCTATAGCATCAGCAGGATGTGGGCGTGGCAGGTTCAACACACACACCCACACACACACCCACACACATAGCTCCTTGCAAAGTTTATCGATCTAGAAACCATTTGTGTGTGTTGTTTGCCTGGGCTGCATTTGTCTGCGTCTGCTCTCCCAAACAAAGAGTCCTGCTGTCTGTGGCCCGCCACTGATTTTCCTTATGCACCGCCCGCCTCATATATACGATTTTCAATAGTGCAGCAGCCCGGCTGAGTAATTATTTATGTTTGAGCAGACACAAAAATGCTGAAATGCCGCACAGAAATCTGCCAAATTTCATATCTGCTGTTTGCAATAAACAATCATTACGTGCTAAGCTCTTGCGAATATGATTTTAATTAAAGATACAGACACCTACACACATTCAATTGACGTCTAACTGATTCACTCACTCTCGAACAGCCAGCCCAGGTTGAGTAGCAACAATTGACACAGGACTCTCTATATATTTAATTGAATGAAATTCATAATTAAAGCGTGGCCGGCCGAGCAGGTGATGTGTGTGTCGCCAACGCAACAGTCAAAGCGTGTGATTAATAATTACTATTCCGTTATTATTTGCATGTACACACATACATATATATGTATTTACTTCAGTCAATATTCTGATGTGAATAATTTACTTATACATCACAGTATATATTTAGAAATTAATATATATTATCGAAAGATATTTATATTATTATATATATATATATATTCACATATTTCCATATATATTTAGTTCAGTATGTATGCAGTAATTAATACCTTTTTTGGTATTATATAAACAAATAGTATTTACTTCAGTATATATATATATATGAATTAATAGCCAATACCCAAAATTATATTTACATATTTATTTATTTGTATGTATGTATATAAACAGTTCAGTTCTGCTTTTGACATATTCCCCATACTCGAAGGCCCATCAAAATTAATCGTAATTAATTAAACAATATTTTATTTATGTTTATTAAATAATCGACTTAAAAGTTGTCTTTAAATTTTGATGAAAATCTATTTTAGTTTAGATATTTTAATGGCCTGTCTATCATTGTGATACATATATATATATGTAGCTACCGATACGTATTTATATACATATAAAATCATAGATTCAGCGAGTTATCAATTTACATGCAGCTCTCTATTCGCTTAAACATAAGTGTAGTCTAAAATTCAGGTAGGAATACAGTTAAAAATGCATTTTTTTTTTTTTTTTTGGTAAAAATATGTATTATTTTATTTAAACAGGCTTTCTACTACCTAGTTGGCAGCTTAACGAGTTGGACATAAAAATGCATTTTAAGGTAGGAAATGCTTTTAAATCAAATCGAGGTAAATAGAGCAATATTATTATAAATTAAATTAATTAAATTCGCGCTCAAGCCTTTCTATTAGTTCAGCTACATTTATATGTGCAAAAAATAAATAAATAAAAACAAAAAAATAAAAAAAATAAATAAATAAATAAAAATAAAAATGTTCATATATAATCAAAAGGAAATTCCGCACTAGACGTCTGCCGTGTGTTTTGTAAGCGCTTAGACTAAACCTTCACATAGCAGACGGCTTACAGCTCACAGCTCACAGTTTACAGCTCACAGTTTACAGGCCACATACCGCAGAGCTGAATCCAGCAGCTTTGAGTGTACTTTGACGCCTCATCTTGAGGCGCAAAATCAATAGCTAAAGCAAAAGCAAGAGCAAAGAGGAAAAGGAAAAGGAAAAGCAAAAGCAAAAGCTGAAGCTGAAGCCGATTCTGTAGCTAAGGCGAACCATCTAGATGAACCCGGGGCGAGCAGCCGACACAGTTCGATTATTTGGTATAACAAATTTGTTCAATCGCCTGTCAGACTCTTGAGATGAGCGAACCAATCTCCGACGAGACGCTGTTAATGCGCTGTCATTGAATTTTTAATTTAATTTCGCTGCGGGCAAACGCCACCCGGAATGCACAACAGCCGAACGCAAAGCAATTTCTTTTATTAAACATAAGGCGCCCTGATTTCGGCATACAAATCGTCTAATCAAAATCAAATTTCATTTGAATAGTGTTTGATGTCATCGACGTAAGCGCTAAGAACGTGACATCTTACCTCAGATTGCGGCCAGGTGATAATGAGGCCAGCCCATCAGGCCAACAGCCCAGCAGTCGAGCCCAGCCCAACCACAGCGAGCCCAAATGCCAGACGAGCGATTTAAAAGCTGTCGCAACCGCAGCGCCAAAAATTATGCTATTAAAATGTATTTTTTCAATTAGCCAACACGCTTTACCCGGCCCCCTCCTCACCCACACCCACTCTACCTCTTCAGCTCACTCCTTTTCATTTCTCTTTTATCATGCTGCTTGGCTTGGCTTTCGCAACCCTCTTTCATTGTTGTGCGCAGCCCTTTTTCGGCTCTTGTCTGTCAAAATGTTGTCGGCATTATTAAAAGGCACACGCTGCGTATACGCAATGTAATTTTACTGTGGATGTGCGCTCCTAATTAGACGACCAGACATATTTGCCCCACCGCCACGACCGCCAGCGCACCATCTAACATTCCAACCAGCCCGTCGCAAGACAACAACCATCAACAATGGCAAATGGCAGCGAGCAGCGAGCAGCGAATAGCAAAGAGCGAACAGCGAACAGCGAGCAGCGAAACGTTGCCGGCTTTATGTTAGCAAACAAATTTTAATTAAAAACCACAGCGCAGCATTGTAAAAAAGTGCCAAAAAGTAAAGTTCAACCGCAAAATGTTGCAAAATTATGCGGGCACCCGAAAAGTTTAATGGAATTTTGATTTGCTGCGCACAACACGAAACTGGAGCAGCCAAAAGGCGTCAACATTTGCATAAGCATTGATAATGATTCCTGCCGCTGTCGGATTGATAACGCCGCGCAATTTTGGCCTCAAATATATAGTTGACTGATGTGTGTGAGAGGTGGGAATGCCCTAGATATGGAAATCAACCAAATTTGCATATTTCCATTGAAAATAAGAAATATTATTAATATAATACAAAAATATTAAATTATTCTATATTAATAGGATTATACATATATTTTTAGATTTTGTAAACAAATTTTAGATATTTTGTTTAATTAAATTTATTTGAAAATAAATAAAATGAAATAATAATAAATAAAATAAAAAGAAAATAATATTAACAAAATATAAAAAATAAAATAAATAAAAATAAATAAAAATAATTAAAATAAAAAATAAATACATAGTTTTGATTTAATTTAAAGTTTCCATATGTTGACTATATTTAACTGGGTCCAAAAATAATAATAATTAAATAATGTTAGTAAATCAATTATGAGGCAAATTTATATACATAGCTCGTTCAATGTCTGCAAATAAGTCTCTTTTGCTCACACTCTGAGAGCAACGACTCTTTAGCGAGCTCGCTCTCGATCGGCCGGCAACCGATTCGTTCTTCATTTGCTTCTCTCTGGCTGTTCGCCGACCGTTTCATTGAGTGAGAGTGAGGCGGCATTTGTGTGTACATTGCAATGCATTGGTAAGTGTGCGAGTGTTGTCTTCGCTAAGCAAATCAGGAGCGTTGAGTGTGTGCATGTGTGGATGTGAAGGTAAAGATCATTGGCATTGCCCCTTGGCGTCAGCTCACTTTGACTCTCTTTCAGAGTAAATGAGTTGAATGTGTGCATGTGTGCATGTGTGTATGTGTAGGAGAAGAACGTTTGCAATAAAACTGGTGCCTATTCACTCTGACTCTCTCTCGCTCTCCTTCTCTCTCATTGTATTAAGGTCAATCGTGTCGCTCCCTCATCCATGTTTGTTAAATGAGCGTCACACAAATAGATCAACTGAATGCGATCAATAGAAAACAACAAGGAAGACTCTTGCTCAAAGCGAATTCGATTAAATATTATTTTCGTTTGATCTGCTAGATAAATATTTTTGTAAGCATATTTAAACACAATTAAGACCAAATAAAAAATAATATAATAATACAGACTTTATAAAAACTTTATATATTTTCTTTATACTTTCAAGTTGAATAATATAACATATAATAATTACATAATTATAAATAATAATTATATATTATATATAATAATTACACAATAATAAATAATAATTATATATTATATATAATAATTATTGAAATTTTAATTCATTAATCAAAATACAATACAAACATATAAATAGTATAACATTCTACATAAATAAATTTATATATTTGTATATCAAAGCTTAATTTCGACTTGAAAATAATTATGAGCATGATTAAAAGATATTCAAGAATTTAAATGCATATTTTTCAATGCACATTTAAGCAGAATTCAACTAAATGTCCACAAATTGCATAAACAAATATTTAAATTTAGTATTGTTGTCATTGTATAGTTAATTATTCAGAAAAAAAAATCCACACTAAATCATAAACAAAGCCAATGACAATTTTATATCCTTTTTTTCAAATTGAATGCGAAACGAAAATGCGCCTATCAGATCCAATAAAAAATTACGATGACTTAATATATGCTGACACTACAAATATATAACTCACTCAGCTAACATAATGTTTATACAATAAATGTGGTAAACTGCACAAAAAAATTAAATAAAATAAAATTAAAATAAAATAAAATAAATGAATAAAATAAAACAAAGTAGTATGCAATTATTTCTCTAATTAAATCGCATTTGGCAAGCCCGTGGCAGCAGATTATTAAATTTAAAACAAAATTCTGATAACATAAACATTTGGCTGTGCTTGCATGCATTTCGCTAAAAAGTTATTATCCAAAGGGCAAAAGTTAAATGCTCGGCGTCAAAAGCTACAACCTGTGTGTGTCCTGGCAACGTAATTGCGGGGTCTACAATGTGCACATATGCAGGACTCTCGGCAAATATGTGTGAGTGTGCGTGGGTGTGGGGCTGAACTTTGCTGGCTTCTTCAATTCTGGCACATGCACATGTGACTCTGCATAAAGACTTTAAAGATATGATAGGACTTTACATGCAGGAGACATGTGCGAACGTATGTGCATGTTGGAGCACTAATCCGAAACTTCATTAGGCCAAGTGGCTGTCGGCCAGTGGACTGCTGCTGGCTGGCAAAACTTTGCCGTCTAATAAATTGAAATATAAGTAACTGCCATGTGAGAGAGCTGGACCACAATTTTCATTTGTGTTAATAACGCCAACGGTCAGCTTTGATTGTGCATTTTGTGCCCAACAAGTTTTCGAGGTGGCTGGAAGGGGGTAGGGGGGGAGCGACCATTCTAACAGAAACTTTGACTGCAGCGCCAGTGAAGAAGAAGAAGAAGAAGAAGGAGAAGGAGATGAGGCAGTGGCCTGCGGATGGAGCCGAGGAAGCTCTATTACGCAGCGTCTTGGCGACGGTGATGCCACTCGAAAACCACTTGGGCAATTAGAGCTAAAAGTTTGCGCCTGGGCCCAGCAGCTATGACAACTTTCGTCAGGCTCCGGAGAGTTGAACTTTTTTCTCTTCTCTACACAAAATGTTTTCTCTCTTTTTCACTTTTTTTGTGTGCTTGCTCCCAACTGCGGTAATTGCGTGCGTATTGTTGAACATAAAATCGGAAATGTGGGAGTTGGGGATGCGAACAGGACTTAGAATCGAGTCTATGCAGCCTTACGGTGCGCCCCAAAAGCAATTACCGAACCGTCGGCACTGCCAGCAGTAACTAACTGCAGTATGCAGCTCAAATGCACTGAACCAGGGGCATCAATCAAAGCGATTTGTCTGCTGGATAGCCACTGGGCGGGGCTATTGGGGTTGGACACGATGTGGTGATGGGGCGATGTGGCGATGGGAGCGGGGCAGCAAGATCGAGTGCCAAAAATGTGAAACGTAATGCGTTGCAATCAGTCAGGACTTGACGACGCTTGAGTGCATATTCATGACTGACCCCTGGCATCGGCTACACTCGGAATAACTGAGGTGCGATTCGAATATTTCATGAAACCGAAAATATGTGCAAAATAAACGAAATCCAAAGAGTTTCCTGCACAGAGTCACGCACCTCGCAGAGTGAACTTACCTGCAGCCGATAGTTGGGCCAAAGTCAGCTCGCATTTTTCTCAGTTTAGTCAGCCGGCTGAGCCAATGTGGCGTATGATTGCTTTGATTTCCAATAAGTTGCACAGGCATCGCATTAACTTAACGCATTGCCAGCACAGCTTGTGGTTTGCGGGCAGTTCAATATATGTATGTATGTGCGTATATATAAAATGCATGCATATCATAAAGTGAGGGAGTATATCGAGCTCAAATTTAATATCCTCAACAATAACATTGTATGCAAGCCAGCGTACAGCTCTCTGTATTGCATCAAATGAAAACAATGAGGCAAAACACGGCATGGGACAATAGTGTGGAGGGCGGGGGGTGGTATAAAAAACGTGTAGTAAACTCCAACTGAGATGCAAAAAGTGACTGAGAGGGAGTGGGAGAGGGAGAGAGTTGCGGTGGGGCGCAGCTGCTGGCTGAAGGCAGACAGACGAGGCGTGGTAGGCGGAGCAAGCGAAGTGAAGCTGCGTCAAGCCACCAGATTATGACAACAATAAAAAGACGGTGAGCGGATAAGATCAAGAGATGAAACTCCAAAGTTGAGAAGCAGATATGGTATATATGGGAAAAATAAAGGAATACACATAAGAAGAAAAACTATCAATGTTTGCTTCAGCAATTGAAATTAATAAAGAAAAAGTAACAATTAAAATATCTACAATATAATTGGCAAATGCAAACTTACCAATCAACCCTCGCTGGCAGCAGATTCTGTTATTAACGTTAATGCCAACATACAAAGAAGTTGGAAGGCAGCAGCAGGAGACGGCAGCCACTGCAACACTTCAAAGCTGCCATAGTCTTCTCTAACAACAACAACAACAACAACTAGAACTATGAACATGCAATGAGTGAGATGAAAAGATAAGCAAAGATTGCGAAAATTGTGTTTTTCTATGGAAAGCGGTAGCTGAGGGTGTCCAAAGCAGTCAGCGCCAAAGCCAACACAAAACAAAAAAGAAAATAGGAAAATACAAAAAAAAATTGTTTCAATTCTTAGAGCGGAACCATGCTCGAACAGCACAAGCTCCAAAGCTGAGCAGAGGGATAGGGCTGGAGAGGGTGAGAGGTTAGAGTGGTTGAGCCTGGGTCCATTTGGAGCAACCCTTTCACAAGTGCTCAATGCTACTCAATTTCCGTTACACGCCAATGCGCGTGTAAGCAGCATGTAAATACGAGAGGCGGCCGATAGATGCCAGAGTTATGAGATGCAATCGTTGTGCGTGGCAACGGGTAAACGAAGGGGCTTGGGGGAAAGAGAGGGGGATTGAGCTGGAATTGGGATTCGTGTTTGCGGGCAGCATAAATCAAAATCAAATTTGAGTGCTGTTTAGTCAAGTGGCTGCAAGGCGAGCGGAAACAGTGCCAGAAGTGACCAATAAGTGGGTCAGCCAGTCAGCACAAATCAGAGCCCAAAAAACTATTGTGCTGACTATTCCCAATCAAAGAGTGGGCGAGAGAGGGAGAGAGAGCGAAGGGCGGGGAGGGCAGGCAGAGCAAAGAGTGAAACAGAAAAGCGACCACTGATTGGGTTGCTCAAGACAATTAAAAGCCATCAAAATTCAACAGTTTACCATTAAAGAAATGCGATAATAGGAACAATGATTGCCAAGCGGAGCGAGCGAGCGGCGAGTGGCTGTGCCGTGCCGTGCGTGAGCCAGCAGAAAATCGTGACAAGGCGTGAGGCGTGACAATTAAAAGTCACGCAGGGGACAGAGAAATTGTAAAAATATACAATTAATTGAAATTAATTAGAGGCAAAAATATTACTTGTAAATTTATTATATTTAATTTCATCATAATTAATTAACTTACCTATTTAAAAATATAAAAATTAAAATTGTAAGAAACAGCTTATGTAGAAATGAAATATAATAAATTTTAAAATTAAATAAACATTTTTATAATAATAATAGTTTTTATAATTTAATTTAATTAACTATAATAACTGTAAATAAATATACAATACAAACCAACGGAAAATTAATAATATAAATGTTATAATTGTATACAAAATAATAAAAAAAAATAAAATAAAAATAAAAAAATTATATAAATAATGTAAAAAAAAAAATAAAAATAAAAAATAAAATAAATAACAACATTTCAAGCTTATCTAAGAAATCAAATCTACTCACAAATGTAATTGATGAAAGCCCAAAAAAGTTCAAAATATTTGATGTGCTGCTGAAAAATAAAAAAATAATAATAATAAATAATATATAAAATAAATTTCAACGAGCCTTAAGTATTACTGAGAAACACCTTTATATAATGACATTTATTTTAATCAGAACTGAGTTTTTGTTGAAGAGATATAACATCTAAAATTCAGAAAATTATTATATATTATTATATTTATAACCAAACAAATATTACAGATTTTTAATAATTTAATTGTTATATATTATTATATTTATAGCCAAACAAATATTACAGATTTTTCATAATTCTTTAATTTAAATTTAGCACGTCTGCAACTTATTTGATCAGCATATTTATTCAAATTGGATTTCTTGCTTAAGGGTTAAAGCTTTTCAAAAATATCATAAATATATATACAATATTGGAAACCAAATTAAAATAGAATTTTTAATATTACCTAAAAAAAGACAAATTGAAGTCTTTACATTTACAGTGTCATGAGCAACATTTATATAGAGCTATGTATATTTGTTATGTTTATCTCTGACTCCAATCGAATTTAATATAAAATCCACCTTCCCCTCACGCGCCCATCTCTAGCTGATGGCTTCATTAAAATCGTTTTGTTTACGCGGAAAACAATTTGCATTTTATTGGCCGCACCAAAGGCTGTTCAGTCCGGGCAGAAAGGCCAGAAGTGATAGCAGCAATCAATGAAGGATAGACAGACAGACATACAGACAGACACAAATAGACAGAGAGAAAGAGTAAGAAAGAGAGATAAGGATAGACAAGCAGATTGTGTGCCACGATGGAGGCCAAGAGATTTGCATTACAAAGTTACGAGATGCTCAATGAAAATCACTTTTGTCGGCTTTTTTGAGGGTGCGTCCAGCAAATCAAAACGTTTTAGATTAAAAGTGCCCACTCATTGGGGTAGGCGAAACTCCTTCAGCAACTCCTTCTCTCGCTCTGCGATATTTACTGTTATTTCAGCTATAAATATGTATAGTTCAAAGTGTATTAAAGTTGTGTTTCAGCTGGCACAAAAAATAGAAAAGAAAAAAAAAAGAAAAAAACATTAAAAGTTTGTTCAGAAAAGCCAACTTCCCTGATTGCAGCTTGGACAAAACATTGAGACAGCGACAAAAAGCAAGAGAGAGAGAGAAAGAGAGAAAAAGAGGGTGGGAGAGCATGAGAGAGTGACTGATATAGCGGTTGTGTGGGTGAAACCCATTTGAATTTCATTTTCGTATGCAAATTTTCAATAGGTTTTTATGCTGTTCGTTTGGTCTGCTCGGAAAACGGAAACTAAGCCACAGAAATATGCAAGTGAATGGCTGTTGCCGCTCAGCCGCAGCTTTGGCCATTTGTGCACACGCTTTGCCTTGACTTTGGCATGGCAGCGACTCCGCTCCGCGCGCCCCTGGCCGACGACTGTTGTATCGCTCCTTAGTCGGTTACGAAACAATTGAAACAAGTTTGCAATCAGTGCACAAAGTTTTTACCACCCAACCACCCCTCGCCCTCGCCGCAGCAGCAGCAACACAATAGAGCGAAACAGCAACACAAAACGGGCAAACAACAGGCAACAGACACTACAAAGATACAAAAAAAAAAAAAAGAAAAAAAAAACAAGCGAGCAAATTGTGCGGCTGCTTTGGCTTACCCAGACCCAGCTCACTCTCTCTCTCTCTCAATCTCACTTCCTCTCTCTCTCTCTCTCTCTTTGTCGGTCAGCGTGTTTGACTGTAAACAAATCGAGACGCGCCTAAAAGTATGCAACAAAGGCGCACAGCACAGCAGAGCGAGCCAAAGAAGCCGCAAAAGTCGCTTTAAAATACCCTTTAAGACCAGCTAGGCCACACCTGAGCCGCACCTGAGCTATGAATACCCTAATTAAGTAGAGCCACACAGGCATTCAATAGCAAACAGCAAAACGCTCAAGCAAGCGCCTGTGAGCATTCGTTTGCTGTCGAGCCTGATCCAAAATCTATAAATCAAAAAGGCAAACAAAAGTCAATTTCTGCTTGTTTCTTCTTCTTCTGCTTGAGCCAGTTGAACAGCGACAATCAGCGTAAACAAACTGGCGACAAAGTGGGCCAAGCCATGCCAGGCTAAGCTCTCAAATTGAAACTTCAGTTTGTTATTTAAGTTTGTCGAATGCCGCACAACAAAGCCGATAAATGGATGCCTGATTGATTTGCCACCCACACACCAACACACAAACAAACACAGAGTGATTTGTCAACAAATTTAATGTTTTTTAATTACGCTTCATTAGGAAACACAATGGAGCATTGCGTACTCATAAATATTTAGCATAATGAGTGTGGCATGAAATGAAATTGAAAATGACAGCATCGAGAATTGAATCGAGGCGTGTGATTGATTGTCCTCTGGCAGCTGCAGTGCCACTGGCTACACGTTCTCCCGTTGCCGTTGTCGTTGTCGACACCATAAATGTCGACTTGTGTCACAGTCACACCTACACACACACACACACACAGACACGCACACAGACAACGAAAGAGACAAGCGTATGGCGTATGGTGGGATTTTTTCTGGCAAAACATGACGTATGAAAGTCGTAACAAAACACTTTGATTGATGATTGAAATGGCCAAGCGTATTGGTAACTGTAGTTGCTTACGTAGGTGTGTGTGTGTGTGTGGGTGTGCGCATGTCTGTGTATATGTTTGGCTTTGTGTGTTATACAGGACCGCAAAACGTTGTCGCAACCGCAGCTATATCACAAATGGAGTTCTGCTCGTACAGGTACACACACACATACACACACACACTCGCACACACATCACCGCACAACAGCAGTAAGTTCATGATTCCATAATGTCTCTGACATGTGGCTGACTCAGTTCGCACCGCCTCGCACCACCCTGCACCACTCAGACACCCTCAAAACACCCTCAGTTATTGCCTCTCCAGCTGCGTGTCTGTGTGCGGTCATTCAGTTACAGGTTTGAGAGTTAATCCGTCGTTATTGTTGTTGTGCTTAATGCTATTGTTGTTGTTGTTGTTGCTGTTCTTGTTATAGTTGATGTTCTTGGTGTTGTTTGTTACTGGCATGTCTTTAAAATGTTTCAGCGGTTGCTGCTCTGTGGCTGCAAATTTTCTTTTTTACTTTTCAGCAAGACATGAAAGCACTCGACTAGCAAATACCCTAACCAAAGGCGAGAGATATGCAGAGTGTATACATATTTACTTCACATTTATATATATACACATCTCTTTATCCCAATATGCATATATATCAGCGCTTCAGCTTACAGTCCGTCCACGAATTTCAACAGTCGCAATCGGCAGCTGCGTTAATTATATAAAGAGAGTGAAATGCATTTTAATTGCCACATAAGAAGCTTAAGACGGAAATGACACTGCATATGAAAACAGTAAATAATTGCATGTTAACAGCAAGAAAAACATTTCAATTTTCATTTTCCATTCGCATTTTACAGCACAAAGAAGTTAACAATTTAAGTAGATTTCTCTTATTTTAATAGTAAATTAATCTTAAGTGAAACACACAGCAAATGGCCTAAACTTAAATGAGAGAGAGCAACTAATGCTGGATTAAAGCATGCTCTAAATTAAATCAACAAAATATAATGTGTAGAATATATGCCAAAATCAAAATACAAACTAAATACAAATTTTAAAAGACTTTTAATATTTTATTTATCCAGACTAAGTAACTAATGCAGAGAAAGATCCAAGTCAAGTCAAGTCAACCGAAAAGCAGCTATAAATTTCATTTATATCAACTGGCAAAATCAAGATTTAAGCTGGACAAATAATCAAATGCAATTAAAGCCCGGCACAAATTATGCAATTCGTTGAACGAAAGGCGAGGCATGCATGATTCATAAACAAAGGCAAATACAATCAAATATATTTAAAAGCCAACACAAAGGCGCATTTATGTACTTTTGCAATCAATTTATTATACGCCTGATTTGAGCCGGACTCGACTCTCCATGAATAATGCAGGCATGTAATTAAAAATAAATAAAGGCTAAGCAGATGCGCAGCAAGAGGCGAGACAGAGACAGATATATTTCTATACACGATTAAGAAATTGAATTGAATTGTCGCTCGGCTTTTATTTAACTTTGCAACTAAACTTGTCAGGCATTTCTTTGTTGTTTTTATTCCCATCAATTATTTGTCAATTGTTATTCATACTTTACGCTGATTTTCAGCAAGTGTCATTGATGCGTTGGCTGTCGCCTTTGTCCGCTTGGGGCTTATGCAACTAATTAGCCAGCCAGGCTCGGGCTAATTGCGATATTATCCCAGCGACAAACAATGAGCTGACAATTACATTAGTATTATGCAACAGCCAGGGTCGGTTTCTGGGAGTTTTCTTCACTCAGCTTCAGGTCCAGCCCCGCTCCCTCCCGGCACAACCCACACAAATGCCTGCCCACCTGCCTGGGCAGCAAACCGCACTCTGTTTGTTGTTCGTCCCTTCGATGGCTGTAATTGACACTTGGGTGCGGCCCGGGCCCGTGCCGTCCGCAAAGGCAAAAGACAATTGTGCTTATTACGCGACCAGCTCAAAGGCCAGTGGGACAGCAGGTTCACAAGGTAACGCTGTTGGGCATGTTCAGATTAACGGCCATTTGCACCCACACACACACACACACTCTCACACACACACACACACATTGTTTGGCTTGGCAAACATTAGTTGTCCCGCACATAACTCATACGCAGTGGACGCCCGCTGCCCTGAAATTAAGCCACCCCCTTCACACCCAATCGGCAAAGAACAAAGAACTCGAACAAATTTAACATGGCTTGTCGACGACCTTTTTTTCGACTGAGCCCATAACCCGAAAATGGCAACAAGGCTATAAAAACGAATGTTGCCAGCAGAGGCGTCGCTGCAGGGGGGGCCGGCCGAGCTGCTGCTGCTGCTGCTGCTGATGATGAATTTTAAATAAAGTCAAATGAACTTTTGATTAAATAACTCTATGCCCAAACTGTTGTTGAGGCAGTGCGCATATAATTCATAGACTTGTGAACTCTTTGCTGGGTCTATTGAATGCCTGCCCCAATTTCCTGCTGCTTCACTTTACCTAATCGAGCGAATTTGCACTTGTGCCGCCTCTGATCGTGGAACACTTAATAATAATTGCACTGGGCTGCTATGCCGAAAATAAAATAAAACCGGACTACATTAAAAAACGGGCCAAGCCAAAAAGAAGCAGCAGAAAAGGTTTCACATTGGATTTTTAGGCCATAAGCTGCACGTTTGTGCAAAAATATTTACAGCTATGCGCCGTTTAACAGCTTAAACTGGGAAAGGTCGAAGCTGAGGGCGCCCCACCCTCAGCTGAGATGAAATGATGATGGCCAGTGGCTGGGTGGTTGGGCGGTGGCTGGGTGGCTGGGTGGGTAGCTGGGCTGGCCACGCACATTTTTCACATAATTTCCTTGGGGATTAAGTTTCCACTTGGCTTTGCCTTTGCCGCTGCCGTGCACCTCGCCTTTATTAATTTTCTGCCACAAAGTAAATAGAAAGGCAACCCGAGTAAATTTCATTAAAGACGCCGAGCTGAGCACGACGAAGGACGAAGGACGAAGGACGAAGGACGAATGCAGCAGACCCAACAGAATGAAGGCGGCAATGTAACTAATAGATAAAGCGCGATTACGATTACTCAGGTCACAAATCACAGGGCGATAGGCAGAGACTGAGGCGGAGGCAGAGGCAGTCAGCCTGACAGGCTAAAGGAAATGACATTTGAAGTCGCTTGGAAAATGAAATAACCAAAATCGGTAATAGGCACCAAACGAGTGCCGCCTCAAGGTGGGCGGGCGCAGCGCCACTTGGGCTGAGTACCAAATGAAATTACAATCAGTCTGGCTTTAAAATGAGTTTACTCCTCGACCATTTCGTCGAGTCGCCGACTCGCAGTGCATGCAGCTCTGGCTGGAACGATCTGCCAGCATCCATTCCCTTTGCATAAGTGTTAGCTGCAGGGCACAGGCGCCAAAAATTTATGCGCACACCTCTGTGGAATTTAAACGTAAAAAAGAAATGAGACGAACAAAAAAAAGGAGCAGAACTGCTGAATATACAAGCGTGAGCAATGCAGCCAGCTGAGGCTATGGAAGCCAAGGCGTGCACGAAATGGCGACAAAAATGCGAGAGAAAAAATACTTCTTAAAGCGTTGAAAATGTAAAGCTGCGGTCTGCAGCCCAGCCTGGGCAGGCGAAAGCGAAGGCGAAAGCAAAGGCGAACAGCGCCGCGGCAAAAATGAAATATTTCCGCAATTTTTGTGTACGCAGGGAAAAATTAAAAAAAAAAAAAGTATAAAATAAAACAAAGCAAAGCAAAAAAGTAGAGCAAAATCGAAATGAGTCTGATAGATGATGAGCTGTAGAAATACCCTGTGGAGTACTAGGATAATCATGGAAAGTTGAGAGAAATGACAATAGATTATTGATGAAAAGATGCGATTTAAAATTAAAGTAAAAAATATAAAACATAAAATATAACATATAAAATATAAAATATAAAATATAAAATATAAAATATAAAA
>NW_022046176.1:3212-19420 GCF_001654015.2 Drosophila navojoa | reverse complement strand
TAAAATATAAAATATAAAATATAAAATATAAAATATAAAATATAAAATATAAAATATAAAATTGAAAATTGAAAATTGAAAATAGAAAATATATATAAGATAAGAATAGTTCAAGAATGGAATTATATATCAAATAATTATACATAAAATAAATATATTTGACTAGAGAACAAAGCTTAAACGAATTTTCTATATGATAAAAATAAAAATATATATGCTAATAAAATAAAATATCTATATGAGAATTCAATTAAATTCTACTATCCTAAAGGCAGTAAAACAAACTATGAAGCTAAGTAAATTCTCAACATATTGTATGGTAAATGCTGCTTTAATCTATACATACATCAACTGCACACATCTACTAACCTCTGGCACCTGTTTCCTTGCTTTGCCCCTCATCATCTATCCGACTCACTGGCACAGCTTAATGTACTGTTCGCCTGGCCATAAAACTCCCGGCGATTGCGAGCGGCGACAGCCACATAGTTGAACGGAATCGCGGCGACAAGCTCAGTGCGGCGCAGTCATGGGTAAATTATACGAAATATTTGCTGGCGGAAAGTGCGAGACAAGGCGTAAAACCAGAGAGTGAGAGGAGGAGGAGGAGCAGAAAACGACAACGAAAGACAAAGAGAACTTTAATATTGAGGCGTCAGCTTTTACTTTTTTTTTGGCAAGGGGGCGGGGCATAGTTTACTGTTGCCGGAAATGACTCAAAATAAATTATAGACAAAATCGAGGCAATTAAATCAAAGCCACGCCAGTAACTCAAACAGGCTGGCGGCTGCGCTCATGAATATGCAACAAATGGAGGCATGGCCTAGGACAGGGGATCAGCAACATTTTCATGATTGAATTCATTGATGAACAACAACAGCAGCTGTTGCTGTTGCTGCTGCTGCTGCTGCTGCTGCTGCTGCTGCTGTTGCTGGGAGGGTCTGCAGTCGCATCAATTGAAGTGTATGCAAGTGATTGGCCACATGTGGTAAGCAATGTGGAGCAACAGGAAGCTGCCACCGCTAGCCGTATGCGAAGCAGTGAGCTCATCGACGCGACGGCTGTCTGTGTCTGCGTGTGTGTGTGTGTGCCATGTCCATCTGCAGTCGGAACAGCGTGAAATCTGTGGCTGGGGCATTGAAACAAATCACCTTGATTGATGATTGGCATTTTGTTGCCAAGTGGATAGGGTACGGAGAGCCGCTTGCCAATTTCCCCCCAATGTGAAATCCTGTCGGACTGTCGCTCAGTCTGCCTTACCGTCCGTCTGTCTGTCTGTCTGTCTGTCAAAGCCCCAAAAGTCAACCGCAATTAAATGAAAAGCAGCGGCTGCAAAGGGCGTTGAAATGTGCGGAGTGTTTCGGCTGGTGTTGTCGGCCAATTTGAGCTGCTGTTTTGGTTTATTGCTGCAGCAGCAGCAGCAGGAGGCGTTGATGCTGCAGGAGGAGGGCCACACAGGTGGCCAGAGGACGCTCGCTGATGAGTACTTGAACTGCAGTTGTCAACGTAACACGCGGCCCAAACATCAAAGGGAGAGCGACGAGGCCAGGCGACAGTTGCCATTAACTCTGCAGTTAATCGAATAAATATCAGCATTTGACAGTTTATTCAACTAATTAAACTTATTCGAGGGCTGTTTATGGTTAAATAATTGCTGATTAACGGACAGTGAACAGGCCGTGGAAGGGACGAGGCGGTTGAGTGGTAGAAATTAATGCAGTAAAATAAAGCAAAATGATAGACAGATATACATATAATAAATGTCGACGGCGAAAGCAAGAGCGAGTAGAAAATTAAGGGCATAAGCAATAGAGAGAGAGAGGGATGCAGAAGAGAAGAGAAGTTCAGGCAAGATCCGTTTAGGTGTAAAGAATGTAATTAATAGAGAGAGGAATCAGCAGAAAGAAGAGAAGAGTAGATGCTCTGGCTTGGAAATGATATTAATAGCCAGTTCATTCGTGTCTCTATCTACAAATGAACTGCATGAGAGCCTTCGTCAATTTACGATCGAGAGAGCGACTTGGACACAGACACTTGTTCATTCCGCGAGAGATCATAGCAATAGCTATAAGCAATGCGCCATACAATACATAGATGGAATATATATCCCATACAGTACACACACATATACATACCTAAGAGCTTATGCCGTCCACAAGATCGAACAGCTTTGTGATTATTTCAGAGCCAGCACACAGGCACACCAATATATGGGAGCAAGCGAATGTCAATCTGTGTGTGTATGTGGCCGTCGCATAAGAGTATGCTTTATACTCATCAACGCATTTATATTGCTCCCACGAATAATAATGAGAATGCATGCATTTAGCATGTATTTTAATGCACTGCTTCTTGTGCCTGTTTACATATACATATACATTTGTATTTAAGAGAGAATAAAGTGGAGAGTCACTGCTCATCGAGAAGACTTTTAAGAAACTATCATTTCGGCTGAGTGCTCGCAGTGTACTGATTGTAAGCCTCCATATTTACATTGATCGACTCTGAGAGTAAGTGACTTGAGCAAATACAAATTCGAGTGAACTCTGGTGTATAGTGAGAGCCATAATTTATGTTTAGAGCATAGAGAAATGTTTATTCGTGAAAAGAATGTTCGTACTTGTCAAGAAATTGATATAAAAGCAGCCGCTGTTCAAAGATACCATCAGTGCCGCATTGATCCCTGAGGCGTAAGCAGTGCGAGATTAAATTTATTACAATACAAAATATTAATAAAATATTGTAGTATTATACACATATATGTACAAGTTGTCTTTGCAAATTTCCTTACACATAAGATAGCATACTCAACTAGAAAATATTAGATTTAATTATTTGATAAGCATAAGCTGAATGTTCGGGTTGAACAATGTACATTAAACTGAAAATTCTATAGTATTTGATTAAATCATGTCTGAAAATATTCCATCCGAGTGCAGCGAGTCCTTGCAAGTGTTGTATAAAATTCAAATACTAAATATAATTGGCAAAACTCTTATATAGATCAAAAGCAAACTTATATATTTTTAAACGAATATTGCTTTTATTTTCTATTCACTTTTAAATACTTTTTTACTAAATATATATTATGGCAAAGTATACATTATTATTACATTAAAGAAATCAATTCATAATTTCATTCAATTGAAAATATCGTTTATCGATCTGCTGCTAATCTCGTATTACTCCGGCGTAAAAGCACAAAGCGGAAACTCATATTTCGCTGCGCATATTTAAAGTCAACGTCGCGTCGTCTCGGCCATCGATTGCAGCATAATCAATTAAATGCAGTGGGGAAAAAATGAAATCAAACAACGCTCAACAATTTATTCAGAGCCGCCAAACCAGTTAAACGTCAGCAAATTGTATTTTTATGTTAAGACCATTAATGAAAACCGGAAGCAAACAGAGTGAAAAAATTGGAGGCCAACACGGGCCGAAAGTAAAATGAAATAAAATGATATAATAAAATGCAGTACTGCCAGCACTGAGACAAAAAAAAAAAAAAAAAAAAGAATTAAAAGAAAAACACCAAACATTTTTTTGCATTTAATGTGAACGGGACAAGCTGCCGGACGAGCTGCACGGCGGATGCAATGCGCTGCTGTTGCCGGCATTGGCAGCACTTCGATTAAGTAGCTCTGTAAACAGCAGGCTGCTCTCTCTGCCTCTCTCTCTTTCTAGCTGCCTGCTTCAGACAGCAGACTCCGGCCAGACACTTCAAAATGCATAACTTCAGAATGTCCGGGAAGAGTGCGGGAGCTTAATTCCCGCCGGGCAGCCATCCAGCCCGTGAGCCAGCCGAAGGGGTTGCTCTGTCCACTACTGGCAGATTGTTTGCCACGCTTTTAATGCATTTTACGCTTTGCTGGCTCCGCTCTTCGCATTGTTTAACTTGGCAGCAACGTGAAAAAATGCAACGCTATCAATGCAAATAAAGCTGATTAAGCAGTTGGCCTGTTGTACGCACGCATTGCACATACTAGTTGCAAATAGAGTCCTCTGCTGCCACTTGAAGCTGCCTGAAGCCGCAATGCGGCTTGCCCCTCACTTTTTAGGCAATTTGTCAACCATGCTGTGGCCTAAGTGCATGCAGCAATATTTCATTAGTTTCATTCACTCAAAGCCAAATTAATTACGGCCAACACAGATGCACACGCACCAATACAATTGCATTGCCCGCGAAGGGCTGACTGAAGCAGAGTTAGTATTTCCTATTTTTTTTTTAATATGAATAAAATATGTATTTAAGTCAAATATGTGAAAATGTGTAATTAATTTATAAATAAATAGAAATGTATAACATATAAAAATCTAAACAATATATTATATAAAAATATTTAATATATAAAAATTTAAATATATTAATACATATATATCAATAATAAATATAAATATAAAAATAGAATTATATACAAAATTTGTAAATATGAATGTAAATATATTGTTTTATCCCTTTAAATATTTACAAATTAAAGATCTGTTATTTTTTGAGCAACTAAATCCAAATACAAATAAATTATTTTTTTTTGTAGTAAATATATTTGGATGACTGTGGAATATAAGAAACACAGAATATATTTATAGATGAAGGGAATGTTTTAAAGGGTATAAGCAAAGAAATTATTAATTTATTTTTATTTATTTATTCATGAACTTGTTTCAATATGCAAATAACTAAATTTGGTTTCCAAATTTAGATTTATATTTATTTATTTTATTTTTTATGCATTTGTTATTCTTCTGTAAATAAAAATTTTTGTACATATTTATTTTAAATTATTTTTGTTTTATTTTATTTTATTTTTTTATACATTTATTTAATAAATATTCTTTGCAGCACTTTGCGTCGTCTTGTTGTAAATAAGTTTTTAATTAAATGCAACGGCAAAGGGACAGTGAATTCAGAAATCTTTCCATCAGCCGTCAACAACAATGTCAACTGTTGAGAACAAAACTAGTTCCGGGCTGCGAACCAGTTCGTGGATTGCTAAGCCGCGCCAGCCCTTGATTCTGAAAACGTCTTTCAAGTAGTTTCTCATCGCTGTTCGAGTAACTAGCGCAAAACTTTTCGGCTGTTTGCTTATTTGTCGTGTAATTAAAAGGCTAGAACATTAATTTCGACTGCAGCGAGAAGTGCGCAATGCAGACGTGGCCCCGCACCAGTCATAGAGCGTCTACTCTGAAAAAGCCTTACAAAGCGCTCCATGATAAATCCCCAAGATTTTGGGCCAAGTCACAAAGCAGCCGAACGAACGAACGGACGGACGGACGGACGCATGGATGGACGGATGGACGTCTTTGCCGTTCAACTAACTACAACTTATTTTTATTTTCATTCTCTACGTTTTTGGCTGCCTGCACAAAGTCAACAAAGTGCCTGACGCAAAAGTCCGGCCAAAGGGAAAAACTCCTTGCAATTAGCGCTGGCAAAGTTCTTAGTTTGTAATTGATTTGCAGCAAACTGTTTGACGCGCCGGCCGCACCAGCACCAGCTGCAGCAGCAGCAGCAGCAGCAGCAACAGAACCAGAAGCCAGTGCAGCTGTAGCAAAGAGACGCGACGTTCCTTTAAAATTTAATGCCATGCCCCGAACGCACTAAAGTATGCAACACAATTGTTATTGAACACGTCGCAGCCAACAAATGCAGGCGGCAATCGGCAGGCGGCAACAGCCATCGTCAAAAGCAAAACAAAGAGCTTTGGCCCTTACACCCAGCTCTCAGTGCACTAAAAAGCGAAGCAAAAAAGGTGCACTGAGTGGGCACGCGAGGGCTGTCTGAGAAGTTATTGAATGGGAATGTATGGGAAATGATGCATGTGAAAATGCAAAATTAGTCTATTGGCAAGATACTAAACTACAAACGACTATTGCCAGCTCGAACCTTAAATAAAATAATAATTTTAAATAGTATAGGGGGTACGCAGGCTGAACTATAAATAATTTCTGACAATTTTGAAAAAAATAATAATAATAATATTAAAAATATAAACAAAAAATTTTAATAATAATAATAATAATAATTAAATTCCAAAATTATTGAATACAAAGAAATCAAGCAACTATGATGTGAAAAATAAACAAAATTAAAAGAATAGAAATATGTAAAACAAATATATAAAAAATTAATTGGGTAAGAAAATATTTTATAAAATATATGAAACTTAAACCAAAATGATATAAATTCCTAACAAAAAAAACTAAAACAAAGTGAGAAAATATTTATATAAAAATACAAAACTACACTCAGTTGATAAGAAATTAAATAAAAATAAATTGTATGAAAAAATATGTACAAAAATAAAAATAATTTATAAATTTATAAAAAAAAAAAAATATTGATTAATATAATAAATATAAAATTAAAGCTAAGATAATAATTAAAATGAAAAGTTATTTAATAAATAATTATAAATTAAAGAAAATTCAAATTAAATTACAAATTAAATATTACAAATAATAAAATTAAAATAAATAATAAATAAAAACAATTAAATTAAATGTTAAGATCACATTTCACTCAAATTGTGTTATATATAAAACCCAGTCTTTTTTACAGTTGAAAAACACAATAAGCATTAGATTTACCTTTCTATATTACGCCAACATATAGAGCAACCCTCGCTCATTCACCTCTGCACCTAAAGTGCAACAAAATGCACGGAAGCGTAGAGAAAAGGCAGCAGCAGCAACTGCGCCAGCAGCAGCAGAGCAGCAGCAGCTTTACCAAATGCTTGTTCGGTGGACGATTTGAAAAATTCAACACAAACAAACGGCAAGTGCAACAACAACAACACGAAGAACAACGACAACTGGCATAGCTTTGCACTTTGTTAGGTGCGGCAAAGTTGCAACTGCAGCTGCCCCATTGATGACTTAAAAATCACACAAAAGTTGCCCTCACTAAACAATGGCTCCCAGCAGAGCAGTCGTTCAATTGGAGTTTAGAGCGCCAGCTAAACTTGTTTACAGCCCATGCCGAGAGCAGACCAGCCGAGCCGTGAGAAGCATCGCTTTAAAGTGAGCCGAGGCGGTAAATGTATGTATATTTGTCTATCTGTATATCTGTCTATCTGTATATGTGTAGTAGACAGCATAAAAGCGCAGCGAATCCATCAAAAAATTAGCTCAGACCAACGTCGAGGCCGCGAGCGATGACGACGCAACGCCCGTGTTGGAACTCATTTGCGGCACGTCGTCAAGTGACGCGTCCACGACCGCCAGAGGGCGCCACTCAACCAACAGAAAAATACAAAAAAAAAAATAGGTAAATAAAATTGTTGGCTGAATATTTTGACAAATGCTGCAAATTGCAAAGGACCGACAGTCACACTGGCAGTCCGACTGCCTGGCTGCCTGCTACAGTAAGCGAGCTACATTTAAAGCTATGCCAACGCCTTTGACACGCATCGCGGCGCGAGGCTTTGATGTTAGGCTCTGCTTGGAGGGAGGCCCGCTGAGTTGAGTTGAGCTGAGTTGAGTTGAGCTGAGCTGAGTCGAGTTGGCGGCTTGGTTGCCAGCAAATATTTGCTAAATGCAAATTACTTTTGACGCTCTGCGTCATGAAAACGCAAACGAAATGATTGGCTCCCACAGACTCGACGAGTGCCTGCCACCCTGCCTTGGCAATCAAAGACCCCAGCAAAATAATAAACCAGAGGAAAAAAAAGGAAAACAAAAATAGCAGCCTCAGAGATCACAGGAGAGTTACGCTGAGGTGACAGATTACACAAGCGTCGAGAGCGTGCGAGTCTGGCCTAGCCATTAAAAGTGACATCTGACTGGCTTACACTTAATATTTAGAGTGTGTTGTGCTTCTTGGCTAAAAGTAAAAGTAAGAGATTTCACTGAGGAAATTGCCAAGGAAAGTTCTATATAATAGCATCCATTATACATATAAAATACAGATATTTTGTATAAGAGTTTTTAGGTATCTCAGAAGTAAAATGTATATATAGAAAATGCACTCAAATAAAATGTATGTTTATTTTTATTTTTTGTATTGAATAAATTAAACTAAAAGTAAACATAACATAAATAAAAAGATCTAATGTATAAGCATAAATAAATTAAAAGGTTAGTTAGGAAAAATTAAAAAAAAAAAAAAAGTAGATAGATAAAAAATAAAATAAATAAAATGATAAATAAAAAGTTAAATAAATTAATAAAATACAAAATAAATAGAAAAATAAATAAACAAATAAATAAATTAATTAATTAATTAATAACTAACTAAATAAATAAATAAATAAGTAAATAAATATATAAATAAAAGAAAAAAGAAATAATAAAAGAAAAAAATGAAATATAAATAAATAATGTAAAAAAAAAAAAACCAAATAAATAATTCAATGAATATAAATAAATAAATTAATAAAAAATAAACAATTAGAAATAAAATAAATAAATAAAAAGTAAAAAAATGAAGAAGTAAATAAACAAAAAATAAATAAAAAAAAAAATTAAATGAAAAAATAAAAAAGTAAGTAAACAAATGAAGAAATAAATAAAGTAATGCGTAAGTAAATAAATGAATAAATAAATAAATTCAAAGTAAATGAGCATTTGAATGCAATGCACTATAATTCGGACACTCCAACTCCAACTTAGTTCAAGCAAAGAAAATAAAGACACCAATCAAATGCTTCAGAGCTGCTCTGGCCAGTCTATTGCAATTGCAGCGGATGGGTAACAATTCGAAAGTTTTCAAGCAGTTGCCGTGCAACAGCTAATCTGATTCGAGCATCCGGTGGCTGGCGCTGCCTGGGTGCATATGTTGTGCCGCAGACAGCGAATTGCCAAATGCAACTTCATTGCAATTAAACACTCAATTTGCAGTCCCTCGCTTCGCAATGTTTATAAATGAAATTTGGGCAAAGGTAAAGTTTGTGTGCCGCGGGCAGCAGCAAGCGAGCAAGACAGAGAGAGAGAGAAGGAGAGAGAGGCAGAGTGGAGATAGAAATGGGAAACTGGCAGTGAGAGGTGAAAGACTGGAGACAACGTCAACAGAAGTCGCAAAAACAAATAGTAAAAGCAAAATGGCGCCCCGGAACTTTGCTTGTTGTGGACCCCAAGTGCGAGTCGGGTGCAAGGGGCCGCGGGGAGGGTCAGGTGAAGACGCTGATGCTGCGCATTTGCTGTAGATTATTACAAAAGTTTAAATACACAGACAGATAGAGCGACGGCAAGTTGTGCTTGTATAAAGGCCTCTGGTGTTTTGAGTTCTGCCTGTCGACGACAACGACGACGACGACCAGAGCGAGTCGGAGCCAGCCCAGCGATGCTCTCGAGCAGCCAGAGAACTCGATTCGAGTTGGGGCTTTCAAATAGCCGCGGCAGCTACAATTGCACATGGCAGAGAGTTTTCAAAGAGCTCGTGGGCTCGAGCATGTCGTCAGATCGTAAATTGTTTGCTTCCAACTTTGAAGATGTCAAAAAGCAGGCAGCAGGGACAGCCAAGCGCAGGTAACGGCACAGGTAATTGCGCTCGCTATCGGTGCTGACATTGAGCAGACAACTAATTGCCAGAGATTAGCTGTAATTGATAGTTCAAAAAGCAGCCATATGTAATTTAGATAGATATTTTATATACATGTTGTCTCAGCATTAGAAACAGGCTCAACCTAAAATTTTCCTGCTGCCCTGAACAGAAAAAAAGGGGAAAGTGCTAATTGCTATGTCAGGAGCTAAGTTGAATTTCTGGCAATTTCCTGGCAGGAGTTGCCAGCTCCAGCTCCCCTTCAGCAGCAGCCCTGTGTGTGTGTGTGTGTGTGCGTGAGGATGATTCAAGCCTTTTGTGTATCTTTAAGCGATGTCTGGTTATTTCCGGGCGTCTGCTGCTGGCGTTTACTTTTAGTTTTAATTTGACAGCCCGCATAATTCTGCTATGATTTGCACTTCTTAATTAATTATTTTTCGCTTTCGCAACTAAATGCGGATCGGAGCTGTGTCAGCAAATAGAAGGCACACACACACGCACACACACTCACATACTGCTGCCACATGTGGGCCAAGCCAGGGCAACCCTTCAGCCCAGAGCCTGGCAAAACAAACTTCGACAAAAACTTTCTCCTTTTCAATTTTTCTCTTATTTTATTATTTTTTTTTCGTGTCTCTCTCTCTCTTTTATTTTTTGGTGGCTTGTAGCCTGGGTCTGCCAGGCAAGGATTGGTTCGGTGCGAGAGATTCGCAAATGCAGTTGGCATTTCTTGGCACCTTTGACACATGCGGCATATGCGTGGAGCAAAATCAATCCCCCAATGAAATGGCTTAGCGTGCAAATTCCCAGCTTATGTCAATTGACGGGCAACGATGCAGACACGCCCGACACGCTTTTTGTTTCATTTAAATAAGGCGCCTCCGCCAATATATTTCTCTTTTCCTTCCAATATATATGCGCAGTCGGGCTGCCAGCATTGTTAAGCCCCATCACTGTGGCTGTGACTACGCCCCCGCCTCCGACCCGTCGCACGCTTCGCCCGTCTGTCAATTGCATTTAGCTGGCTATGCAAATTGGCAAAGCGTTTGCCATTTTCCATTCGACGTCTGCTCATTATTTAGACGCTTAACGCGCATCGCTCTGCATTAGGTGATTAAGTTTTGCAGCGCCACCTGGCGGCGTTGCCAGCTCAAATTACGCTTTGTGCGTTTTTCCGCCATCGCCGTCCATTCACATTTTTGTTGGGGCAATGCGGTTTTTGTTTTCGCTTCCAATTGTCGAAGCTCGCGCGCTTTACACGCATTCAATTTTTTGCCTCCATTGCGAAATCCTTGGCGGCGGGTGCCAAATGTCAAAGTGCTACCAGCAGAGAGAGTGTGTGAGAGAAAGAGAGAGAGGGAGATGGGATATGTTGTTGTCATCTATACATCTCCACCATGCCCGGACATGTAAATTGCTCTGGCAAACAAATCACGTAGTCGGTGTACCGAGCACCGTGCCAGGCTCCTTCTCCTACCCATATGAAAAGCCAGAAGCCAGCAGGCAGCAGGCAGAAGCTGCTGTTGGATTTTCGCAGCGGTGTTTTAGCTGAATGGCTGAAAGCCACTACCACCAGCACCACTTAGCCAAAAAGTGAGGTGGCAACCGCAACGAGAGCCGTCATGCTGACTGTTCGCTTGCCTGGCAAATCTTCAGCTGTCGAGTGCCAAGTGTTTGCTATGAAAATTTTGCCACGCATGGAAATAGATATCAAACAACAGTTCGCTAAAACAATATTTATTTCTTATATACTGCAACTTAGGGGCCAAATTGAAAACAAAGTTGCCCAGGAATTCGCATGCTATATGGAAAATGCAAACTGGAATTCTTTGGAAAAGCCTTTCTAATTACACGTGAATGTGCATTAAAAGTTTGCACAAGAAGTCGATGTAAAATCAATTACCAAATGGGAAAGAGTCGGCAGCGCAATGATGCAATAAATTAGAAAGAGAGAAGAAGAAGAACGCATTTGAAGAAAGCTAATGAAATGTGCCAAAGAGTGAACGAGGGCCTGAGCTGTGCTGGGCTGGGCTGGGCTGGGCTGGATTTTCAGATGAAATACGTAAAGTTCATAGAATTTCTTGTGTCGAGCACTTGCCAAAGGCGGAAATTACCAAAAATGTGCCGAGCACAACAAAAACAAGAATAATGTGAATGAAAATTAAGGCAAGTGGAGTTAAAAGTTAAGCCAACAAATGAAGATGAGGCTGCCATTCGAATGAAGACAGAGAGAGAGAGAGAGAGAGAGAGAGCGAATGAGTGAGAGTGTGAATGAGATGGGCATATAGCTACATGTGCCTCTGACGTATGGCCTATCGCACACACACACACACACACTCACATTCATATCGACTCCCCTCACAGCAGACAAACTGAACTCTGGCGCAATTTTACGCAACAACAAAAAGTTTAATTGAGGATAAACTTTGCTGCGTTTGCGCTGCTGTTGAGAATCGACCAAGGGGAAAGGGCTACGGAGTTGTTAGGAGGGGTTGGCAAGGGGGGAGAGGTGAGCGGTTGGTATATGGCAAGCGTGTGCCGCTTATCTTTGCCGTTTAAGTTTTCGCTTTCAACTTTGCATTAGTTAGTTGATGCAGCCCACACACACACTCACACACACACACATAGAGAGAGCCCTCATTCCTTAAAGTCTTAAAGCCCACAGAAGAGAAATCGAATGAAATAATTCGAACATTTATTGGTTCTCGTCCGTTCGCTCGTCTTTTGTTTGCCAAAGCCAAATGAATGGCAAATATGAGGGAAAAGCGCATGAGAAACGACATGAACCTGAACTCCGGCCAGCACTGCAGTCAGCTCAAGTCGAGGTCCAGTGCACGAACTGACCTCCAGCACACACACACACACACATTCACACACGAGGGAACAGGGACATGTGCCATAATTCGTTTTAGATGGACGCAAGTGAAAGACGTAGGACAATGGAACACAAATGACCTGAATAAAAGCATTGCGCCACAAACGATTGACTCGGCCAACCGCTCTACCTATATGGGAGGCAAACCGAAAAAAAACATTGAGAAAGAAAACGAAGCAATTCATCTTCAGCACTTTGTATACACTGCAAAACTTAAGTTTAATAATTGCCGAATAAAATACTTAATTAATTGTTATACAGAAAAAACATAAATAAATAAAAATATCAAAAATATTAATATCGTATCGATTTTCGGCATAAAAAAAATTAAATGAATTAATATTGATAATGATTAAACATATAATAATATTGAATTATTTAATATTTATATTTTATTTTATTTATATTATATATATTATATATATATTTATATAAACGAATATTATATCTGTTGCCAACAGCTAAAAATAAACCATAGAATTGTTCCCAGAGTTTTTAATACTTTTGAAGCTTATAAAATACTAAACAACTTACTGTTTTTGGAATCTTGAGCTAAAGATAGAACTATTAATAATCTTAATAAAAAATAAAATAAAAATAAAATGGTAAAAAATAAAATTAAAAAATTATAAATAAAATCAAAAGTTGAAACTAGTAATAATAAATTTAAAAATAAAATAAAATGTATAATATTAATTACTTAATTAATTTTGTAGAGTGAATGAATTTATAAAATGCCACAAATATGAGAAAATTCTTATTAAATTGTTAGCTGACAATAAAATAAATGTAAATCAAATTACAGTCGATTATTCTATTATATCCATTAACTATTCAAAGTAGATCTAAAAGAATGCTCTGAATGCCTCTACGTCTCAATCTCCCCTAGGAAATACAGCCTTGCCACACTTCATATTCGTGTAACTCTCTTCGCTGCCAATAATTTTCCAGTGTTGCAATTATAAAGCTGTTATGGCCAGCCATAAAGCACCGAAAATTGGCCAGCCCTGGGGTCTAGACAAACAATGGAGAAGCAGCGATTTTCTTTCTTTTTATACGAAGTTGAACGATTTTTATTAAAGGCTATCAGTCATTGAGGATGCGAGCACACACACATACACCTATATGAGTTGTTAATCCTTGCTGGGCGCTGGCTGCTCTACCACAATGCGGGAGCTGCGGCATAGCCAAGTGGGGCTGCTCCATAAGCCAATGGAGCTGTGTACTTGGCAAACACAGGTGCCGCATAGGGCGCCGCAAGTGGAGCAGCCAATGGAGCGGCGTACGGTGAGACTGTCCTGATGAGGGGAGCGGCGAACGGAGTGGCCAATGGGGCAGCGACTGGTCGGAAAACTGGAGCAGCCAGTGGAGCAGCAACTGGTGCCACGGCGCGAACAACTGGAGCAACTGGCGCGACTGGAACTGGAGCTGCAATCACGGGAGCAGCTGCGATGCCATTGAAGGTCCGGGCCACCACTTGGCTGCTGGCAGCCGTGACCACTGGAGCAGGTGCAGCCAGAACGGGCGCGGGAGCCAGCAGGGGTGCAGCGTGCAAGAGACCCGGCTTGGCGGCAGCGCAGGCGATCAGAGCGCAGATGACGACGGCCTGTGGAAGGTAGAGAAAGGATTAGTTGAAAGACCCCATCAGAGCATCCAAGAGGTGCAGAAAACTAACGTATTTGAACATGTTGAATTGATTTGTGTTTGGTTGGGTGTGATTTGATGGCTTGAAAGCGAAAAGCTAACTGATGTCAAACTGGGGCCATGCAGCGCATATTTATACGCGCCTGGCCGGCGCACTCATGGAGCTGCTGCCGTGGCTACTTAAAATGCGCCCAGCGTCCAGCACGTTGCCCATTATAAGTGCGGGCATTATAATTGCCAGCTGAGCCGCTGCTTGGCTCCAGCCAACGTCTTTGAGGGCCTCCCGCTCTGTGGCCGAAAACCCGAAGGGCAGCCAATTTCGATTGCCGCAGCTAATTATACAAAATTTGTATGAAAATCAAAGTGCGTGAAATTAAATTGATTGGGAAACTTGTGAATTTTATGATATATATTAAATACAAACTTTGAAATAAATCAGAATCGAAACCTAGATTTTTTCACCATTCAAAGCCAAAGCAAAACAAAATTTACTTTATTTATTTATTTATTTTTGTGTTTGTTTTAATATATTAAATTATGGCATATAAAATTTTTTATTTTATTAAAATTGTATCTACTGTATATGTTTTTGTTGCAAATTATTTATTTTATTAAAAACATAAAATTAATTAATTTTTATAATAATTTTATATTTTCTTTTTGTTTATAGATATAATTTTTTATTTATTTCTTTATTTTTTATTATTATTATTATTTTTTTTTTTTTGTAATATTCTATATTAAGATTAATATAAATATAACTTTAATTCAATATAATCTTTAATTCCAATAAACTAAAATTAAATTGAATATTTTTTAAATTTCAATAATCATATTTGTTTATTAAAATAAATTTATAACAATTATTAATTTCTATTCAATTGCTTATTTTATTTTTAATTAATACATATTAATTTTATTTATAGTAATTTGATTTAATACACATTGCAGTTGTAATAATAGTATTTTATATTTTATTTATATTTTTGTAGCAATAAATTTAAAACTTATTAATAATTCACTATGTATATTTTTTTATATTTTTATTTTTATTTTAAAAATACTCCTCATGTAATAGCTAAGATATTAGCTATAAAATCTATTTATCAGAAAAATCTATGTGCGGCCGCATTTGCTGCCTCGAGTCAACTTTGAGTCCTTGCGACTTGAGGCAAATGCGATGAGCTTCTGTCGGCTAAGCACTTCTCAGACACTGTCGTCTGACAGTGAACACATAATAAAGACTCCAGCATTTTATTTATATATATATATTTTTTTTCTATCTATTATTTTTCTGCATGTCATTTCCTATAAACCGACGTTCTAAGCTAAGCCGAGCAAACGATCAAAGCAGCAGACGAGGGCATAACTGGATTTCCCCCACAAGCGCCCTCTCTTTTCATGCCAAGGCGAAGGTGAATTGTGTGTGTGTGTGTGTGTGTGTGTGTGTGTGTGCTTGCAAAGCATCTTAAAGGTGTGCTAAAGCTAGCAATAAGAACTGTAATTCTTGACGTAAATACTAAGTAATATTTTATGTCACATAAATAAATCTCAATAAAAACATTCGTTTGTCATATAAATGTTATTTCCCTAATTCAGCTACAGATACCTTTTCCTCGCATAGGTTCTTTTTATTTATTTTAGCAATATTTTATAACTAAATGCTAAACACTTAAAGCACAATTCAGCTCCAGGTGGTTCGGAGAAATTCGACCAATTATACATTTTGAGCACGTTCACAGCGAACTTCAAATGATTTGCTCGCCCACACAGTACGGGTCAGCAAATACACACACACAAAAATACACGAAAATAAATATATGTACAAATGTATGTATGTGTGTGTGTGTAAACAAACGAGCAGTGAACATTTTAGCTTGTTGACACAAAATTGGTTTCATTAGGTTGAACACATTTTTATCAGGTCAAGGCTGATGCAATTCAATTGTATTTTAGGGTTTAGTGAACCTATTGATTAAATGCCATAAATAAATTAAAAGCTATATGGGCAAAAAGAACAAAAGTTAGAGAGAGAGAATGACAGGGACCCGGCAACAAGCAGCGGAAGTAAAGGGTATATTAAAATTATGTGATTGGGAGCGAGAAAGATATAGAGGACAATTGAGAGAGAAATGGTAGGACACAGAAAGAGATTGAGAGAGAGAGAGAGAGGGAGAGAGAGAGAGAGAGAGAGAGAGAGAAAGAGAAAGA